>JARQOD010005411.1:0-48115 GCA_033576555.1 Oophaga sylvatica
ATTGATCCGCCCACCTGACCATTGGACTGTGGGGTAAGCGGAGAAGAAGTCCAGGGTGACGTCTACAATTTACAAGTGGCTCTCCAGAAACTGAGGTGAACTGTACCCCACGATCCGACACGATGTGACGGGCAGGCCATGAAGACGGAAGATGTGGCGGATAAAGTCTTTAGCCAGCTCGGGTGCGGACGGGAGGCCTGGCAGGGAATAAAGTGAGCCATCTTGGAAAAGCGGTCAGCGACCACCCAAATGACCGTACAACCGGCAGAGACGGGGAGGTCAGTTATGAAGTCCATGGCTATATGCTGCCAGGGGGCAGCGGGTACAGGAGCGGAAGGAGGCGACCGGCAGGCTGGTGTCTCGGAACTTTGTTGCGGGCACAGGAGGTACAGGCAGAAACAAAGTCTATTACGTCCTTGTGCAGGTGGGCCACCAGTAATGCCGGGTAATAAGCTGGAGGGTCTTTTTCTGACCGGCGTGGCCAGCTAGTTTAGACGAATGACCCCAGTGTAGGATCCTCTCCCGATCGGGTACCGATACGAACGTCTTACCGGGAGGGAGACGATTTAGGCTCACGGGAGCCACCTGCATTACTCTGGCGGGATCGATGATATGTTTAGGTTCCTCCTCGAGATCCGACACCAGGAAGGATCGGGACAAGGCGTCCGCCTTGATGTTCTTGTCAGCCGGGCGAAAATGTAGAACAAAATCAAAGCGAGCAAAAAACAAGGACCACCGGGCTTGGCGCGGGTTAAGTCTCTGGGCATGCTGGAGGTAAGCCAAGTTTTTGTGGTCAGTGTAAATAATTACCGGATGAAGAGCCCCCTCGAGTAGGTAACGCCACTCCTCCAATGCCAGCTTGATGGCCAATAACTCTCGGTCTCCTATGGAATAATTGCGCTCAGAAGAGGAGAAGAGTTTGGAGAAGAAGCCGCAAGTTACCATCCTCCCGGAAGATGATTTTTGAGCAAGTACCCGCTCCGGCTCCAGAGGAGGAAGCGTCAACCTCCAGGAAGAACTGCTTGTTGCCGTCCGGGCGATGCAGCACCGAGGCGGAAGAGAAGGCCTGTTTTAAAGAAAGAAAGGCCTCCTCTGCTTCGGCGTCCATTCTTTGGGGTTAGTGCCCTTACGGGTGAGCGCGGAAATTGGGGCAGTCCGGGAAGAGAAGTGCGGTATGAAGAGGCGGTAGTAGTTGGCGAAGCCCAGGAACCGCTGAATGGCCTTCAATCCCTCCGGTCGGGGCCATTTCTCGATGGCAGACAGTTTTCTCTGGATCCATTCGTAGGCCTGTCTGAGAAATAATGTAGCCCAAAAACGGAAGCGAGGTCTGCTCAAAGAGGCACTTCTCATATTTAGCGAAGAGGTGATTCTGTCTGAGCCTGAGCAGAACCTGACGAACGTCCCTCCGGTGAGTCTGGAGATCCAGAGAGAAGACCAAGATGTCGTCCAGGTACACCACTACGCAGGAGTAGAGAAGGTCCTGGAAGATGTCATTGACCAACTCCTGAAAGACGGCAGGAGCATTACAGAGACCAAAGGGCATTACTAGATACTCATAGTGGCCGTCCCGGGTGTTGAATGCAGTCTTCCATTCATCCCCTTGACGGATACGGACCAGGTTGTACGCCCCACGGAGGTCAAGTTTGGTGAAGATTCTAGCCCCCCTCAGACGATCAAATAATTCTGGAATGAGCGGAAGGGGGTATTTATTCTTCACCGTGATCTGGTTGAGGCCTCTATAGTCTATACAGGGACGGAGAGAGCCGTCCTTCTTTTTTACGAAAAAGAAGCCTGCTCCCGCCGGGGAGGTAGATTCCCGGATGAATCCCCTGGCCAAATTCTCCTCGATATATTCGGACATCGACCGGGTCTCAGCAGCGGACAATGGGTAAATACGCCCACGGGGAGGCGTAGTACCGGGTAACAGGTCGATAGGACAGTCGTATGGTCTGTGAGGGGTAATGTCTCTGCCTCCATTTTATTAAAGACATCAGCAAATGACCAATAGGGAATCGGAAGTCCAGGTAGATTAGTTGGGGTAGGAGAAGGACGGACGGATGAACAGGAACCAAACACGTCTTATGACAATCTTGTCCCCAGCGAAGGACCTCTCCGGTCTGCCAGTCGAGCACGGGTGCATGTCTCTGGAGCCAAGGTAGACCTAGTAAGAGGGCGTGAGAGAGTCCAGGCAGAACATGAAAAGAGATGCTCTCAGAATGCAACATTCCCACCTGCAGAGTTATGGATTCGGTGATGAGTTGGATGGGACGTGGTAAGAGGCCCCCATTCACAGCAGCGACAGATAATGGTACAGCCAGAGGTTTGGTGGGAATGCGGTATTTTTCTACCAGGGACTGTGAAATAAGATTTCCGGCTGCTCCAGAGTCAAGTTGGGCTAGTTCGAAATAACGGTTCTCCCTGCAGAGAATTGAGACTGACAGCAGCAGAGATGGAGAGGATTTATCCTTGTCTAGGTCGACCTCTCTGAGCGAACCTAGACACATGCGTTTCCCGACCTCTCCGGGCAGGTACGGATCCGGTGCTCCTTACTGCCACAGTAGAAGCAACTCCCCTCGGCACGGCGTAAGTCCTGACGGGTTTTGACCATTTTGGTCTGGTCGACCTGCATAGGCTCAGGAGAGTGTACTTGGGGAGAAACGGAGGGAGTGACGGGTTTCAGAAAAGTAGGAGCTAGACGTGGAAACCTCCTCTCACGGGTGACCTCTTTGGCACGCTCCTGGAACCGTAGGTCAATCCGGGTGGCAAGAGTTATTAGGTCATCGAGAGTGGTAGGAATGTCCCGACCGGCGAGTTCATCTTTAATACGACCGGACAGACCCTCCCAGAAGACAGATACCAGAGCGTCGTTATCCCAGGCCAACTCCGAGGCAAGGGTACGGAACCGTATGGCATATTGGCCCACGGTGAGACTTCCCTGACGGAGGCGTAGCAGAGAAGATGCGGATGAGGTCTTCCGTCCGGGTTCGTCGAAGACCTTCCGGAAAGCCGAAAGAAAGGCAGGCAGTCGGACACCAGGGGTCTCCTCTCTCCCAAAGAGGATTTAGCCAGGCCAGGGCCTCCCCGGTGAGATGGGACATGATGAAGGCAATTTTGGCCCGTCGGAGTTAAACTGGTGGGACAGGAGTTCAAAGTGCAGGGTGCACTGATTAATGAAGCCCCGAGCCTGAGCGGGGTCGCCTCCGAAGCGAGGAGGTGCAGAAAGCCGGGGTCCGGGACAGGAAACCATGGAATTGGTGGGCAGCAGAGCTGCCGGACTGCGGGTCATGGCACAAGCAGTGGTTGCTGGTGGAGCAGTCAGAGTGTCCAGGCGAGAATTGACATTCCGCAGGTGACCCAGGATGGACTCCTGTTGAGACCTCTGACGGGACAGTTCATGACACAGGTCCGAGAGCGAGGGAGCTTGGGTGCCACCGGGTTCCATGGCCCGAGCAAACTGTAACAGGTCTGGGAGGCGGAACCTCTGAGCTGCTATACAAGGGGGCGGTCCTTGTAAGGGAGCGGGTGGCGACCAGGATAGACGGGCAGGCAGTCACAGCCGGTAACCGGGGCAGTCTCTGGAAGAACGTGCAGGAGGTCACGGCAAGTGACCGGGGCAGTCTCTGGGTATAGGTAGGTACGACCTGTGATAGCTGAGCCTCCCGGTAGGCTAGCAGGCAGAACGTAGATGTGTGCTTCCCAGGTGAGTAAGCGAGAGTCTCTGGAATAGCAGGTGGTCACAGCACGTGACGGCAGAGCCTCCAGGTAGGCTAGCAGGCAGGTAACAGGTGAGCGCTCCCAGGTGAGCGAGCAGGCTGGTCCATAGACAGACTGGCATGTGATGGTGGGCAGACTGTCGGACGGCGGAGCCTCCAGGTAGGCTAGCAGGCAGGTAACAGGTGAGCGCTCCCAGGTGAGCGGGCAAGCTGGTCCATAGACAGACTGTCAGGAGTTGGAAAGCAGACCGTCGGACCTCAGGCTAGCAAGCAGGTAAGCGGAATATCAGGCAGGAACAGACAGCGAACTGTCAGGAATCTGGCAGGTAACTGGCAATTGAACCTGAGGGCTGAAGCAGAGTAGTGAACAGTGCAACAACATTGCTCGGGCACCTCCATTTTGGAGGAAGTGCCTTATATATGGTGAAGTCCTCCGGCCATTGGCCGGGGACTCCTTAGGACGGCGCATGCGGCCCCTTTAAGAGGGAGGGAGCGCGCGCAGCGCCCTAAGCACAGTGGCCGGGAAGGAGCGCGCGCTGCCAGCAGAACGGGAGGAGGACGCCGGGCTCGGAGCAGAGGGGTGAGGGGAACAGCGTCCCTGCCTAGCAGAGGGCAGGGACGCCGGCGCTACATACTTTATGAGATATCACATTGCCCAAAAATATTAAAACTATGCACATAATAAATAAAGGAATCTATGCTCACAGTCAATGCTGAGATGTAATGCACTATACAATCAATAGCACACAATACAGCACTACTGGTATGAAACAGGTCACACCACATGAGGAATTGAGTATAGGTAGGTATTAGGCCTCTTTTACAAGTCCTGGTGATTCCTGTACAGGAAAAACCAGTACTGGTGAGATCCGTGTCTGTGTCTGTGTGCCATTTATACATACGTATGTGACATCTGTGTATGCATTTGCTGTACGAGTGTCTGTCACATTCGTGTGCCATCTGTGTCCGTGTGACACGTATCAGCTCCTGGGAAAAACAGTACAGTATGCTTTGATCCCAGGCAGCTCTTACCACCATCGCTTGGTCGCCCTGACAATGATGTGAGTTTTATTCAGCAACCGGTGTGTATTTTTCTGTGTAAAATAGGCAATTAAATTAAAAAAATGTTACCACAGTCAAGCAATGATAATCAAAAAAAAGTCCAAGTGACAAATAATAATACTATTATTTGTTCCTAATAAGCCCTTTCTAGAATCAAAATTAAATCCTCATGAAAATTGGATAACGGATTAAATGTTAGTTTGAGATATTCTACAGAGTTGTTGAGTATTTGCATGCTTGTCTCAGATACATGTCATTAGGCCAAATGACAAGGTTTCCACCTTTGTCAGATGGTTTTATGACAACATCCTTCAGATTACGCAGCTCAACAATGGCTCTCTGTTCATCAAAATTAAGATTAGACATCCACTTGGGACTGTTTGGCAATGCTTCAATATCCCTCACAACTAATTTGGTGAAAATACCCACACTGAGAAAGTGCTCAGTGGTGGAAAGGCTTTTTATTTAACGACAAGGTGATTAGGGAACCTACCTCTTGTGCCATAGGACGCCTCCTCCTCCAAATCCTCCAGATCCTGTAACATCTCTCTCTCTCTAAATCTAAGAGAGGGATATTACTTCTGTCTGTCTTGGAGTGAAGTTTTTTTAAGGTTAATTTCCTGGCAAAAAGGTGGACATCCTTTACAGCTTCAAATTTGTCTAAATAGGAAGAGGGAGAAAAAGTCAGTCCTTTTTCCAAAACACTAATCTGAACTGGAGTCAAGATATGCTGAGCGAGGTTAACTACCTTCATTTTATTTGTTTTTTTGTTCAATGGAGTTTTTTTGCTGAAAATTTCCGGATATCTCTTGCTGTAACTGGCACCTGCTCTAGTTACAGAGGGATTTTCACTTGAAGTTTCGGTATCACCAGGGGCGGATTATAATAGGGTCAATCTGGGCTACCGCCCAGGGCCCACCACAGGGCCGCCATCAGGGCATTACTGCTATTGATGTGCAGGTGCCCGCACGTCAATAGTTAACAGCCGCCGCCCGTCAGCCAATCGGAGGCTGGCAGTGGTAGCTGAAGTCAGCCTCAGGCTAGCGCAGAAGTCGCCGGCGTCTGATGTCATTGTCAGTCGCCGGCGAGTGCGCGCTTGTGGAGGGAAATTTGGCACAGGAGCTCGGTCGGCAAGGTAAGAATAGAACTTTTTTTTATTTTTTATTGAGCAGCGGCCCGGGACAGCCTGTGACTGAGAGACTCGGGGGCCGGGGGGCAGGCTCACTGCTGCCCTGGACACATAGGGAAGATTCTGTCTGCCATGATGGGGAGTCAGGACGACGGGACATGATGAATTGATTGATGAATGCTGGACATGGGGGATGTTGGACATGGGGGTAGAATGTGAGGCAGCATGGGGCAGAATGCTGTACATGGGGGCAGACTGAGACATGAGGGCAGACTGTGAGGCATGGGGCAGAAAGCTTTACATGGGGCAGACTGTGAGGCATGGGCAGAATGCTGGACATGGGGCAGAATGCTGGACATGGGGGCAGACTGTGAGGCATGGGCAGAATGCTGGACATTGGGGCAGACTGTGAGGTATGGGGCAGAATGCTGGACATTGGGGCAGACTGTGAGGCATGGGGCAGAATGCTGGACATTGGGGCAGACTGTGAGGTATGGGGCAGAATGCTGGACATTGGGGCAGACTGTGAGGTATGGGGCAGAATGCTGGACATGGGGCCAGAATGCTGGATATGGGGCAGACTGTGAGGCATGGGGCAGAATGCTGGACATGGGGGCAGAATGCCTGACACGGGGCAGACTGTGAGACATGGGGCAGAATGCTGGACATGGAGCAGACTGTGAGACACGGTGCAGAATGCTGGACATAGGGGCAGACTGTGAGACATGGAGGCAGAATGCTGGACACGGGGGCAGACTGTGAGACATGGGGGCAGAATGCTGGACATTGGGCAGGCTGTGAGACATGGGGGAAGAATGCTGGACATGGGGCAGACTGTGAGACATGGGGGCAGAATGCTGGACATGGGGCAGACTGTGAGGCACGGGGAAGAATGCTGGACATGGGGCAGAATGCTGGACATGGGGCAGAATTCTGGACATGGGGCAGAATGCTGGACATGGGGCAGACTGTGAGACATGGGGCAGAATGCTGGACATTGGACAGGCTGTGAGACATGGGGCAGAATGCTGGACATGGGGGCAGACTGTGAGACATGGGGCAGAATGCTGGACATTGGGCAGGCTGTGAGACATGGGGAAGAATGCTGGACATGGGCAGACTGTGAGACATGGGGGCAAAATGCTGGACATGGGGCAGACTGTGAGACATGTGGGCAGAATGCTGGACATGGGGCAGACTGTGAGACATGGGGCAGAATGCTGGACATGGGGCAGACTGTGAGACATGGGGCAGAATGCTGGACATGGGGCAGAATGCTGGACATGGGGCAGAATGCTGGACATGGGGGCAGAATGCTGGACACGGGGCAGACTGTGAGACATGGGGCAAAATGCTGGACATGGGGCAGACTGTGAGACATGGGGGCAGAATGCTGGACATGGGGGCAGACTGTGAGACATGGGGGCAGATTGCTGGACATTGGGCAGGCTGTGAGACATGGGGGCAGAATGCTGGACATGAGGCAGACTGTGAGACATGGGGGCAGAATGCTGGACATTGGGCAGACTGTGAGACATGGGGGCAGAATGCTGGACATGGGGCAGACTGTGAGACATGGGGGCAGAATGCTGGACATGGGGCAGACTGTGAGACATGGGGGCAGAATGCTGGACATGGGGCAGACTGTGAGACATGGGGGTAAGATGCTGGACATGGGGCAGACTGTGAGACACGAGGCAGAATGGAGATATGGGGCACGATTGGAGACATGGGGCAGGATTGGAGACAGATGGGGCAGGGTTGGAGACAGATCATGCAGGATCATGGGGCAGGATGGATACGATGAAGACAGATGGGGTAGGATGGGGAGATCATATAGGGCAGGATGGGAGAACATATGGCTGAAGCCAGGAATGAGGCACACAGGGGCCAGGATGGAGAATATTATTACCATAGGGGCTAATTAAGGGATATTACTGCAGTGATGTATTTTTTTATCATTTGAGTATACTGTTTTAAATGGGGGGGTGGTCCTGTTACTGTGTAGAGTGATAATATGTCGCCTTTTTTTCTTCATGTGGTGTAATGTACAAGTTGGGAAAAATTAAGTAATGTGTTCTGCAGGCGGAGCTCGAGATAATTGTGTTATTTCCTGCAGAGACGAGCCCTGGCTGGAAGAAGTGATGGCAGTCTGTGCTGGATGAAAGATGAAAAACAAAGATGAAGGACTTCACCTAGAGACGTCACTGGTGAGTCAGTGTGTTACCTATACACTGACACTATACACTGTATACTATATACAGAAGTCCTTTGTATAATGTCACCAGTGATCACTGTATTACCTGTACACAGATACTGCATACTAAGTACAGATCTCCTGTGTATAATGGCACTTATGGTGATAGTATTGTGGTTTTTTTTTTTATTACTGATCAGTATTGTATTATTCAGTCATTATGTGGTGGTAATATGTGGTTTGGACATGGTGTTGCGGTATTTGACTCTTGTATGTACTATTTGGTCACTTTATGGTGGTAATATGTGCTCTGGTCATGGTGTTGTGGTATTTGTTCCTTGTATGTGATATTATTCGATCACTGTCGTGGTAATATGTGGTCTGATGGTATTTGTCCCTTGTATGTGGTGTTATTGGTCATTTTAAAAATTGAAAAATAAATAAAATATACCTAAATTGTATTGCATATTTTAACAAATATTTAATAGGTTACAGTAGAGTAGAGCCCGGCCAAAAGTGTCTACTGTGTAATGGTGGCGGCTTAAAAAAATCTTTTGGCCAAAACAAAAGCTGCTGGCTATATGTGTGATCTGGTGATGGGAACTGTTAATGTATGATAGGTGAGAAGTGGAGTTTTTCCAAGAGAGAGCGGTGGGACTGTGGACAGTTCAAGGGTTGGAGGCGCCTGGAATAATCTGTTTCAGGTATATGATTAGCCCGGGGCCCTGGCTACCCTTAAGGTACTGCCACACTAAGCTATCCCGCTAGAGATCTCGTTAGCGTCGCATACTAATGAGATCGCTAGCGGGATTGCTTAAATATCGCTAAATGCGGCCACATTTAGCGATATAGTTAACGACGCTATCGCCGCTAGCGATCTTCTTAACGACTTTAGCGGTACAAAAGTACCGCTAAATCGCTAAGAAAAGGTGCCACACTAGCGATATCTACTTACCCAGCGGGAGCGCCGACGAGAAAATAGGGTCCGGAACGATTCCAGCGACGAGCGAGATCACAGCAGGAAGCTCGTCGCTGGAAGCTGCCGCACACAACAACATCGCTAACGGGATCGCTAAATAGTGACGTTTTTTAGCGATCCCGTTAGCGATATTGTTTAGTGTGGCATACCCTTTAATCCACTCCTGGGTATCACTGCAGGAAATGCTGCTTTCTGACATTGAGGATGTTTACCTTCTTGATGTCAAGTTAGCATGCTGATTTTGATTAGTTTTTTGTAGTTTTTTCTTTGGCAACTGCCATTTAAAGACTTGATCTGATTCAAAATCCTTAGTAACTCTCTGATATTTTTTAAATTTAATCTGGCTAATATCAGATTCCCATTTGTCAATGTCTTTCTCTATCAATTTTATACAGTTATCAAAAAGTTCATTAGTTAAATTTTGTTGAAGGGCTCTCTGTACCCTGAGAGTGTTTAACCTGAGTCACACCATTGTCTTCTGGTTTAACCTTCTGGGTTGTGTCCCTTTTTGGTTCTGTTTCCTGATTTTACTTTTTGCATTACTTAATAAAATTGACCTTTTATCATTATCTCCTTCTGTCCTTGTTTCCATTTATATGATGGGGATTGTGTGTATAAAATAAAAAATTGCTGTGGGCTCCCGTGTTATTTTCTTAACCAGCAAATGGAAAGCTCACAGCTGGAGGCTGATGTTAATAATCTGGGAAAAGGGACAATATCCCAAAAGGTTCACAGACTATTAATAGCAGCTCACAGCTTGTTGGTTAGCTTTTACTTGTGAATTTATGGAGAACCCTAGAAAACAAATTATGTAGAGTCCCCCTATAAATTCAAATCAGCAAAGGCTAAATAGACAGCTGTGGGTTGATATTAACAGCCAGGGAAAGAGTCAGAGATATGCCCCTCCCCCATGATCCCCCATGCTACCCCCAGTCGCCCAAGAAATGCACATCCATAAGATGTGCCAAATCTGGCACTTAGCCTCAGTCTTCCCATTTGCCCTGATGCGGTGGCAGGTGGGGTAATATTTTTGGGTTGATGTCAGCTGACATCAAGCCCAAGGAGTTAGTAAAGGAGAGGCGTCTTTGAGGTACCCCATAGATTCACCAGTAAAGACTAAAGACTAAGCAAACAGCTGTGAGCTGTTATTTATAGCCTGGGAATATTTTGGGTTATTGTCCCTTTTCCCAGATAATTAACATCAGCCCCCATTCCTTGGCTTTCCCTCTGCTGGTTATGAAAATTACGCAGGAGCCTGTGCCATTTTTTTTATTTAATTATTTATTTTACATAGATGTACAATACAAAATAATATTGTGGTTCCGTGTACCTTTATATTCATATAACTTTTAAGAATATTTGTGCATTTTTTCACATGCCATATCATCCATATCTCTTTACTACGTCTATTCTCTACAGCATTCCGGCACCGATCCTGTGACGTGATTCCCTTCCTGACCTGCGCTCCACACTCTGTGGGATTCGGCCTCGTTCGGCCACTTTTCGGCACCTCTCGGCTTTTCGCACATGCGCACTGCACACCTAACCTTTCTAGCCAGACCCGGAAGTTCTCGGGATCAGCTCTCACCAGGCACATAAATAGCGGTTCTTGCACCATGGCGCCACAGCTCACTGCCGCATTGGAAACTCCTGGACGTTGTCCCTTTCATTTCTTCATGCTTACTAAGGTATGTCCCATATATACTTGCACCGCTACTTTACCGCTTCTTTATGTTCTTGGATTCTGGGGTCTAGCTGCTTTGTTATAATCATATACTCTAGCATCAATGTGGAGGCACGCCATATGGTCTCTATCATTGTATATTTTGTAGCACCGATATTTATCTTTATTTACTGATTAGCCCTCCGTTTTCTACTTCCCTTTTGTGCAGTATGGTTTGTTATGGCATAATGATATATTCATTTTTTATGGCCTTAAATATGCATTTTCTCAAACTACTATGATATGGCCATGGCTTCTTATGTTTCTCTATATATTTGAGTCATATATTATTGTTATATTATCAGTTATTTATCACCATATATATTAGCGATGTATATTCTCACTTTGACCACATGTTGGTCATAGTTTCATACACTTTTTTATTTTTATTTTTCTACACATTACTATGTGGTGGTCTTCTAAATATACATGTGAGTTTGTAGGCCCCGTACATATATTCATTTATTTTTCTTCCCGCTGGTTTTTATTTTATTTTTTTATTTTCTGTACATATTAAAAAGAACATCCTTTTTTATCTGTGCTTCAATTTTGGTGTCCTGTATATATTTATGATTTACTGCTCATGCATTTTTGGTTCCCTTTTTCTCCCCCCTTTTTTTTCCCCCTTGTTTTATGTACATATATATTCAGATTGTTACTTTATCTGTCATTAATTTGTTTTTTTCTTTATACAGTAAAAGGTACCTCTTGAAAAAGGCATACAATGCCGAAAAGTTGAGAAACTATGTACCTATACTTATCATTGTTCTTTGGAGTATGAGCTGTCACTGTTTCAAATAAAAACTTTGTTTTTGCATCCTATTTACGTTTGGTGTGCCGGATTATATCAGTGGTTCTATATTATCCGTTTTCCTGAGCACCCGCAATAGTAAAGTGAGCTTCCCCTCTATTTTTCTACGTGTTACTTATAGCCTGGGAATATTTTGGGTTATTGTCCCTTTTCCCAGATAATTAACATCAGCCCCCATTCCTTGGCTTTCCCTCTGCTGGTTATGAAAATTACGCAGGAGCCTGTGCCATTTTTTTTATTTAATTATTTATTTTACATAGATGTACAATACAAAATAATATTGTGGTTCCGTGTTAGCCTGAAAAATCGATGTAAATACTTATGTCCCAAAAAAATGAGAAAGGTATTTAAAGGGAATCTGTCACCCTAAATTGGCGGGATATTTAAATGATGGCAGTCAGGTCAGATGGGCGGTGTTTTGGGTACTTGCCTTAACATGTTGTTCGCCGCTGTCTCCATTATTTCTGGGAATTGTAGTCATTGCCATATAACGCGCCTGCGCATTGCAATCTGCGGGCAAAGCATACTGCGCGTGCGCAATTCAAGATTGCAATGGGCAGGCACGTTATATGGAGGGCAACGACTACAATTCCCAGAAATAATGGAGACAGTGGTGAACAACATGTTAAGGCAAGTACCCAAAACACCGCCCATCTGAACTGACTGCCATCATTTAAATATCCCGCCAATTTAGGGTGACAGATTCCCTTTAAGGAGTGATACCTTTATTGGCTAACCAGAGAAATTGTACAATTTCTCTGGTTAGCCAATAAAGGTATTACTCCTTAAATACCTTTCTCATTTTTTGGGGACATAATTATTTTACATAGAAAATACACATCGGGTGCTGAATGAAAAATGAGAGCTGCCTTCAGCATCTGGCAACTGGTAGCAACGTGAACTGTACCGTTTCTTCCCAGGTGCCGGTACGTGTCACGCTGTTGACACGCAGATGTCATCCATGTGTCATCAGTGTTCACGTGTGTGGCATGCATTTTGTCAGTGCTGCTGATAAAAAAATTGACATGTCTGATGGTTTTTCACATGGACACACAGTTCGTGTGGAAAACATGACGTGCACACCACCATTGAATATAATGCGTGTGCGTATGTTCTTATTTGCGTCCCTTAAAAAATGAACAGCATATGGACAGGATAAAAGGCTACTGTGCTCCTATTCTTTGTGCAATTTACACACTGCGCTGCACAAAAGTTCATTTCTCCTGATGAATGATTAACAATGCAAAACCAAAAAATTTTAAAATCAGAGACAAAGTGTGAATAACGTCCTCCAATATTTCAAACAAATGGACTTCTCAAAGAGGAGCTGTCCCATCAGCACCCCTGAAGAAGGCACTGCTACAGCAATATACTGTATGTAGAGAATTCTACAAATAACTTCAAAGGAATCTAATGCTTTACTTTTTTCTCTCTATTTCACTTGGTCTTTGATACTGTTCTTGATATTTAACATACACAATATTATTGTGCACTTGTATCAAACTGTTTGGTTAACTTTATTGGATTATCATGATTTAAAAACCATTATTTGTAATATTTATAGATTCTATAAAGATATTATCTGTTCCACATGACACTTAGAAAACGTCCAACTGGTATTAAAAAGGGCAATGTTTAAATAAATGGGCATTGAATTAAGAGTCCTGCAAATTTGAACTATATTGTGAATAAAAAAATCAACTCTTTCTACTAGATGCTAGCTTTGCGTAAAGGATTTATAATGTCAATGTAATCTAATCAACCTTTAAGAGGTGGTAAATTAAGGACTGGAACAGGGTGGTGCTGTAGATGTTGTGTTTCTAAACTTTTCATGAAATGAAAATGGACTAGTAGAAAATATATGTAAATAAGATAATGGCCCAATGATAGGAAACCTAAAGTGATTATTGGGTTATAGTTTATAATAGGGTACCACAGGGTTCAGTATTGGGCATTCTTATGCTAAATAAATGTATTAATTACCTTGTTGACAGCATACAAAGCAGAATATTTTTTGCAGAAGATGCTAAACTCAAAGATAATCAACACAGTGGAGGATAATATTAATTATGAGGAAATCAGGCTGAGAAATGAAGCTGTATTTTAAAAATGACCTTTCACTGAATTTTTTAATTTAAACTGACTGCCTTCTCCAGCTACTACTGCACCACTGATTGTGAAAAAGTATTTTCTTTTACTTCTGTGCTCTTATTTTCCAAAGTTATGCTTCCAGTAACAATGGAGACAATTTTCGCTTCAAACAACCAGGCATAGTCCAGAAAAAAAAACAACAAGTGTCCACAGACACGGTACGTGGTATACACCCATTTGGTTGAAAAAAAAAAAACATTTTTATTCTTTGGAGGCATAAGTTTGGAACAAATGGGCACAGACGAAAAAAACTCTTCCAAAATCAGTAGAGCAGCGCTGATTGGAGAAGGTACTCAATTTAATCAAAAGCAATCCAATGAAAGGTCCTTTTTAACCCCTATAGTAGATTGGCTCACTCAGCTGTTTAACGAGGTAGTCACAGTAATGCTTTCTGTTTAAATTTTCAACTGGTTTGTTAAAGCAGGCTTCATACACCAGTCCAAACAAAATAAATATTCAGACTTCTTGAAAGAAACAAAAAAAAGCACTCACTATAGTCCTGTAAGGACCTGCCCACACAGGAAACAGGATTAAGCGGTGTTTACCAAGAGGCCAGCACTAGAGGTCAGACCCCTTCAGAGTACACAGTACACGGAATTAATTGAAATGCTCTACATTTACCTCCTGGACCACACCTTGAGGTGGAGATATGGTGAATAGCTGCCCACCCACTCTTCAACTGTTCACAAAAAACGTGCCCTTAATATGGTCGATTAACCCTTCTTAGCACTTAGTATGCTGGTGCATTTTTTCCAGGTTCATATCACAGAGGCAAACATCCTGAGTGACACATATCTCCCCTACTGTATTTTACCAGTGATCTTCTCACACCCCTTTTCTAACATATGACGCACTGGTTCATCATATTTTGACGTGCGTTCCCCCAAATAGACACCCTGGTACCTCATGGTGATCGCGCAGGCAAAGCAGCTGTGCCAGCGCGATCGTTGCCAGGAGCTTTTTTAAGTGATAGTTGAGTCACTGTTGTCACTGCCAGGAGTTGTTCCTACACGGGCCCAGGCTGTTTAACCCTGTTTAACCCCTTAAAGACCAAGCCATTTTGTAGGTTAAAGACCAGGCCAATTTTTACAATTCTGACCACTGTCTCTTTATGAGGTTATAACTCTGGAACGCTTCAACGGATCTTGGCGATTCTGAGATTGTTTTCTCGAGACATATTGTACTTCATGATAGTGGTAAAATTTCTTCAATATAACTTGCGTTTATTTATGAAAAAAATGGAAATATGGCAAAAATTTTGAAAATTTTGCAATTTTCAAACTTTTAATTTTTATGCCATTAAATCAGAGAGATATGTCACAAAAATTAGTTAATAAATAACATTTCCCACATGTCTACTTTACATCAGCACAATTTTGAACCAAAATTTTTTTTTGTTAGGAAGTTATAAGTGTTAAAAGTTGACCATCAATTTCTCATTTTTCCAACAAAATTTACAAAACCATTTTTTTTAGGGACCACCTCACATTTGAAGTGAATTTGAGGGGTCAATATGACAGAAAATACCCAAAAGTGACACATTCTAAAAACTGCACCCCTCAACGTGTTCAAAGCCACATTCAAGAAGTTTATTAACCCTTTAGGTACTTCACAAGAATTGAAGCAATGTGGAAGGAAAAAATTAACATTTAACTTTTTTTCCCAAAATTTTTCTTTCGACACAATTTTTTAAAATTTTGTCAAGGGTATCAGTAGAAAATGAACCACAATATTTGTTGTACAATTTCTCCTGAGTACAGCGATACCCCATGTGTGGGGGTAAACCACTATTTGGGCGCATGGCAGAGCTCGGAAGGGAAGCAGCGCCATTTGACTTTTTTGGCTGGAATTGAGATTGGAAGCCATGTCGTATTTGGAGAGCCCGTGTGCCTAAACAGTGAAAACCCCCCCAAATAACCCCATTTTGGAAACTAGACCCCCCAAGGAACTTATCTAGATGTGTGGTGAGAGCTTTGAACCCCCAAGGGCTTCACAGAAGGTTATAACGTAGAGCTGTAAAATTAAAAAATCATATCTTTTCCACTAAAATGATCTTTCCACCCCCAATTTTTATTTTCCAAAGGGTAAAAGGACCCCAAAAGTTATTGTGCAATTTGTCCTGAGTACGCTTATACCCCATATGTGGGGGTAAACCACTATTTGGGCGCATGGCAGAGCTTGGAAGGGAAGCAGCGCCATTTGACTTTTTTGGCTGGAATTGAGATTGGACGTCATGTCGCATTTGGAGAGTCCCTGTGTGCCTAAACAGTGGAAACCCCCCACAAGTGACCCCATTTTGGAAACTAGACCCCCCAAGGAACTTATCTAGATGTGTGGTGAAAGCTTTGAACCCCCAAGGGCTTCACAGAAGGTTATAACGTAGAGCAGTAAAATTAAAAAATCATATCTTTTCCACAAAAATGATCTTTCCACCCCCAATTGTTATTTTCCAAAGGGTAACAGGACCCCAAAAGTTATTGTGCAATTTGTCCTGAGTACGCTGATACCCCATATGTGGGGGTAAACCACTATTTTGACGCATGGCAGAGCTGGAAAGGGAAGGAGCGCCTTTTTCAAATGCAGATTTTGATGGAATGGTCTGCGGGTGTCATGTCACATTTGGAAAGCCCCTGATGTGCCTAAACAGTAGAAACCCCCACAAGTGACTCCATTTTGGAAACTAGACCCCCAAGGAAATTATCTAGATGTGTGGTGAGCACTTTTAACCCCCAAGTGCTTCACAGAAGTTTATAACGTAGAGTCGTGAAAATAAAAATATCATATTTTTTTCCACAAAAATAATCTTTTTGCCCCCAAATTTTTATTTTTATAAGGGTAACAGGAGAAATAGGACCCCAAAAGCTATTGTGCAATTTGTCCTGAGTACGCTGATATCCCATATTGGGGGGGAACCACTATTTTGACGCATGGCAGAGCTCGGAAGGGAAGGAGCACCGTTTTTAAATGCAGACTTTGATGAATGGTCTGCGGGTGTCATGTCACGTTTGGAAAGCCCCTGATGTGCCTAAACAGTAGAAACCCCCACAAGTGACTCCATTTTGGAAACTAGACCCCCCCAAGGAACTTATCTAGATGTGTGGTGAGCACTTTGAACCCCCAAGTGCTTCACAGAAGTTTATAACGTAGAGCCGTGAAAATAAAAATATCATATTTTTTTCCACAAAAATAATCTTTTTGCCCCAAATTTTTATTTTTCTAAGGGTAACAGGAGAAATAGGACCCCAAAAGCTATTGTGCATTTTGTCCTGAGTACGCTGATACCCCATATGTGGGGGGGAACCACTGTGATCGCCTTACTGCGATCTTTGGGAGGCACAATGAACAAATCCACAAAAGGTGAAGAATTGGTTTTCTTTTTTGCGCCGTTCCTCGTGCGGTATTAGTGATTAGGCGACTTTATTCCTCGGATCGGTGCGATTACAGCGATACCAGATTTATACTCTTTTTTCATGTTTAGCTTCTGTCACACACTAAAAGATGCTTTTTTTTGGAATAATTTTTTGTAAGAAATTTTTGCATCGCCGTATTTTGAGAGCTATAATTTTTCCATATTTCGGCCGACAGAGTTATCTATGGGCTTATTTTTTGCGGGACGAGCTGACGTTTTTATTGGCACCATATTCAGGCACATAACGTTTTTTGATCGTTTCCTATTCCGATTTTTGTGGAATCAGAATGAACAAAAACCAGCAATTCAGGAATTGTTTTTTTTTTTTTTTTTTCCCTCCGTTCCGTGTGTGGTAAAATTGATAAAGCAGCTTTATTCTTTGGGTCACTACGGTTACGGCGATTCCTCATTTATATATTTTTTTTTATGTTTTGGCGTTTTTTACACAATAAAAATTTTATAGAAAAAATAATTATTTTTGCATCAGTTTATTCCGCGAGCTATAACTTTTTTATTTTTTTGCTGATGATGCTGTATAGCGGCTTGTTTTTTGTGGGACAAGATGACGTTTTCAGCGGTACCATGATTATTTATATCTGACTTTTTGATCGCGTGTTATTGCACTTTTTCCAAGCGGTATAATGATACCGCTTGGAAAAAGTATAATTTACTACTTTTTTGTGTTTTTTTTTTTACGGCATTCACTGAAGGGGTTAACTAGGGTTACGCTTTTATATATGGGATTTTTACGGACGTGGCGATACCAAACATGTGTATGTTTTTTGTTTTTTATTTTTTTTTATTACATAAAAATGTGTATTTTTTAGGGGATTTTTTTAAAATTATTTTTTAATATTTTTTTACAATTTTTTTTAAAAAATGATTTTTTTTAACTTGTCCCTTTATGGGACTTTCACTTTTTTTACTTTTTATTGCAGTTACAATGCATTGCAATGCTCTGGCATTGCAATGCATTGCAACTATAGTGGAAGCTGCTGTGACATGATCACAGCAGCTTTCCGTAGCTAGATGACCCGGAGGTTGTCATGACAACCCCCGGGTCATCAAGGCAGAGATCGGCCCCTGCAAATACATTGCAGGGTGCTGATCTGAGGCAGAGGGAGCTCCCGACCCTCTGCTTCCCCCCCTGAGCTCTGCGATCGCGCTCGATCGCAGCAGTCAGGGGGTTAACAGCCAGGGGCGGTGGGGGCTCCGCTCCTGGCTGTCAGTGCAGGAAGCCTGGCCACTGCAGCGCCGGCTCCTGCACTGATCGCGCTGGGGAAGCTGAAATTTCAGCTTCTCCTGTGCGATCTCTGCTGTGTTTGGTCAGTCAGATTGACTGACCAAGCACAGCGCTGTAGGTGCGGGGACTGACGGCAAAGGTCCCCGCACCGCTTGCCGTGCCTGTCAGCTGTCTGTGACAGCTGTCGGCACTGATCTACCACTGCGTGTTTACACGCAGTGGTAGATCAAAGCCATGACGTGCAGAGTCCGTCCTGGTGCCGGAACTGGCACCTTGCCATGACGGACTCTGCACGTCAGTGGACATTAAGGGGTTAATCCTTTTTAAATTTTATGTTGTTCAATTTAGAAACGGAAGGCTCAAGAGTGATCCTATTTCAATGTACAAATATATTATTTACTGTAAGATCATTGAGACAATGCCAGTTGTGGTGATTGTCAATTTATTGAGCTTTTTTAGAAAAGCCAAAATTCTTTCTTGACACATATAATAAAAACAATAAGTATTGGAATTAGAGTTGAGCGAAACAGGTTGGTCAGATTCAAAAATCGCTGACTTTCGCCAAAGTCGGGTTTCGCCGAGCAAAATCCGACCATAGTATGAAGTCGGCCATGCGGTCGTCGACCCGAGCGCCAAAGTCTGTTTTCCCATAATGCTTGCAGGGGTCTTTTCTCAGCCAATGAGCAAGGACGCACACTGTGGGCAACGAGATGACATGGGCAGCGGCCAGCACCATCTTAGAGAATGGCATTGCAGTGATTGGCTTGCTTTGTGTGGCGTCACAGTGGCTATAAAAGCCCTGACTGCCAACTGTCATTTTACTTCTGCCGCTGAGGGAGAGGTTGCTGCCGCTGTTTCTCAGTAGGGAGAGAGTTAGTCAGGAAAGAAAAGTGATTCTGTGCTTGTGTTGATAGCAATTGTGCTGTACAGTTGGTGTGCAGTGACAGGGGAGGATTTTGTTGTGTGCAGCAGCACTGGTTATTAGGCCAGTGACAGGGGAGGATTTTCTTTTGTGCAGCAGCAGAGCTGGTTAATAGGCTGCCTGCTAGCTGTATTGCTGTGTACACTGCTGTGCAGACTGCTTTTTACACAGCACTAATACTTTTATCCTTTTTTTCTGCACAGTAACCAAGCATTCAATTTTTCCCACACCGTATAGAGCTGTACACTCGTCACACAGTACCGTGTACCGGCTGGTATCACGGACAAATACATGCTGACTATCTGTGTGTGACTCCGGAAATATATACGGAGATTTACAATTTTTTCACTATACTATATAAACCTGATATCTGGTAATACAGTAATACAGTACCCTTTTTCTGCTTTTTATATTCTGGTCTAATCCATACTGAGCCTGTGAGCATCTGTGTGTTACTCCAGAAATATATACGGAGATTTACAAATTACCCCTAGACTGTATACAGCTTTACGTTTGTGGTACAGTAACCTTTTTCTGCTTTTTATATTCTGGTCTAATCCATATTGAGCCTGTGAGCGTCTGTGTGTTACTCCAGAAATATATACGGAGATTTAAAATTACCCCAATACTGTATACAGCTGTACGCTTCTGATACAGTACCCCTTTTTCTGCTTTTTATATTCTGTTGTAATCCATACTGAGACTGTGAGAGTCTGTGTCTGACTCTGGAAATATATATGGAGATTTAAAATTACTCCTAGACTGTATACAGCTGTACGCTTGTGATACAGTACCCTATTTCTGCTTTTTATATTCTGGTCTAATCCATACTGAGCCTGAGAGCGTCTGTGTGTTACTCTGGAAATAAATATGGAGATTTACAATTACCAATACACTGTATACAGCTGTACGCTTGGGATACAGTACCATTTTTCTGCTTTTATATTGTGGTCTAATCCATACTGAGCCTGTGAACGTCTGTGTGTTACTCCGGAAATAAATATGGAGATTCAAACTTTCCCCAACACTGTATACAGCTGTACGCTTCTGATACAGTACCCTTTTACTGCTTTTTATATTCTGGTCAAATCCATACTGAGCCTGTGAGCATCTGTGTGTTACTCCTGAAATATATACGGAGATTTACAATTACCCCTACTCTGTATACGCCTGGTGTCTTCTGATACATTACCCTTTTTCTGCTTTTTATATTTTGGTCTAATCCATGCTGAGCCTGTGAGCGTCTGTGTGTTACTCCGAAAATATATACGGAGATTAAAAATTACCCAACACTGTATACGTCTGGTATCTTCTGATGCATTACCCTATCTCTGCTTTTTATACTCTCGTCTAATCCATACTGAGCCTGTGAGCGTCTGTGTGTTACTCCGGAAATATATACGGAGATTTACAATTACCCCTAGACTGTATACAGCTGTACGAATATGATACAGTACGCTTTTTCTGCTTTTTATATTCTGTTGTAATCCATACTGAGCCTGTGAGAGTCTTTGTCAGATTCTGGAAATATATACGGAGATTTACAATTATCCCTAAACTGTATACAGCTGTACGCTTCTGATACATTACCCTTTTTCTGCTTTTT
Source organism: Oophaga sylvatica (assembly GCA_033576555.1). Lineage (NCBI taxonomy): Eukaryota > Metazoa > Chordata > Amphibia > Anura > Dendrobatidae > Oophaga > Oophaga sylvatica. The sequence continues at coordinate 20,946 of JARQOD010005411.1, forward strand.
ATATTCTGGTCTAATCCATACTGAGCCTGTGAGCGTCTGTGTGTTACTCCAGAAAAATCTACGGAGATCTAAAATTACCCCATCACTGTATACAGCTGTACGCTTCTGATACAGTACCCCTTTTTCTGCTTTTTATATTCTGGTCTAATCCATACTGGGCCTGTGAGTGTCTGTGTGTTACTCTGGAAATATATATGGAAATTTAAAATGACCCCAAAACTGTATACAGCTGTACGCTTATGACACAGTACCCTTTTTCTGCTTTTTATATTTTGGTCTAATCTATACTGAGCCTGGAAGCGTCTGTGTGTTACTCCGAAAATATATACGGAGATTAAAAATTACCCCAACACTGTATACATCTGGTATCTTCTTATGCATTATCCTATCTCTGCTTTTTATACTCTGGTCTAATCCATACTGAGCCTGTGAGCGTCTGTGTGTTACTCCGGAAATATATACGGAGATTTAAAATTACTCATAGACTGTATACAGCTGTACGCTTGTGATACAGTACCCTTTTTCTGCTTTTTATATTCTGGTGTAATCCATACTGAGCCTGAGAGCGTCTGTGTGGTACTCCGGAAATATATACGGAGATTTAAAATTACCCCAACACTGTGTACAGCTGTACGCTTCTGATACAGTATCCTTTTTCTGCTTTTTATATTCTGGTCTAATCCATACTGAGCCTCTGAGCGTCTGTGTGTTACTCCGGAAATATATACGGAGATTGAAAATAACCCCAACACTGTATACAGCTGTACCCTTCTGATACAGTACCCTTTTTCTGCTTTTTATATTCTGGTCTAATCCATACTGAGCCTGTGAGCATCTGTGTGTTACTCCGGAAATATACACAGAGATTTACAATTACCCCTACACTGTATACAGTTGTATGCTTCTAATACAGTACCGTTCCTCTGCTTTTTATATTCTGGTCTAATCCATACTGAGCCTAGGAGCGTCTGTGTCTGACTCTGGAAATATATACGTAGATTTACAATTATCCCTAGACTGTATACAGCTGTACGCTTCTGATACATTACCCTTTTTCTGCTTTTTATATTGTGGTCTAATCCATACTGAGCCTGTGAGCGTCTGTGTGTTACTCCTGAAATATATACGGAGATTTGAAATTACCTCAACACTGTATACAGCTGTACGCTTCTGATACAGTACCCTTTTTCTGCTTTTTATATTGTGGTCTAATCCATACTGAGCCTGTGAGAGTCTGTGTGTTACTCTGAAAATATATACGGAGATTTAAAATTACACCAACACTATATACAACTGGTATCTTCTGATACAGTACCCTTTTTCTGCTTTTTATATTCTGGTCCAATCCATACTGAGCATGTGAGCGTCTGTGTGTTACTCTCGAAATATAGACAGAGATTTAGAATTTTCCCCTTCACCGTATACAGCTGTACGCTTCTGATACAGTACAATATATCTGCTGGTATTTTGAGTACATTTTCCCAAACATGAGGAAGTATGGTGGAAGAGGCCGCGGACGTGGGGGCCAGCTAGTACTGATGGTGGTGGTGGTGCATCTGCTGGTAGTGCCAAAAGCACAATAAGGCAGGAGGTGTTGAGCCTGCGTCATTGTCTTTCTCCAGAAGGCCTGGAAGGATCCCTTTTCTGGGTGTAGGTAAACCGCTTTTAAAGCTGAAGCATCAGGAACAGTTTTTGTCTTACATTGCCGAAACAGCCTCCAGCTCTATCACCTCCTCTTCTGAAGTTTCAAAAAATGCAAGCACTGAGTCATCAGTGCAGGCTCCTGGTCAGGAACAACACCTTTCCTTGTGTCTTTCACCCCCACCAAAAGTGAAGGATGCGGCAGGCCACACTACAGATTACTCCATGGAGTTCTTTTCACATACCATGCCTGGGTTATCAAGTCAAATCCTGAATTCCCCAGTCCAACATGAATCTGACATGGAGTGCACTGATGCACAGCCACTGCTAGATGATTCTGCTGGTACATTCACCTAGAGCACTACATTGCCCTCGCAGTCTACTGAGCCAGAATCTGACCCTGATGAAACTCAGGTGCCCCTTCCCGCATACTATACCACCTTACACGGTGACTCAGAGGAAGGAGCAGATGAAATTGAAGAGGAGGTGATGGATGACCCAGTTGTTGACCCGGATTGGCATCCATTGGGGAAGAGGGTGCCGCTGGCAATAGCTGATAAGAGGAGAAGGATCCGCAGCAGGCATCGACATCACAGCAGTGGTTATCTGGCAGGCCTGTAGCAGTCCAAAAACGTGTTAAAAAACAAAAAGTTGCAGGACAGCTTTGCCAGACGGTCAAATTAGCACAGCGTGCAAGTGCTGATAATTTATCACATAGTAGGAAGAGTGCAGTGTGACACTTTTTTATCAAAATCCTATTGATGAGGCAAAGGTTATCTGTAAAAAGTGAGGATGGAACTTTAGCCGAGGGAACAATCTCCGAAATTTGAATACCAGTTGCATGCTTAGACATTTTATAAACATGTCCATGCAAGCGTGGACGGACTACAAAACCTCAGGTAGCACATGTGCACCTGCTCCGACTGAAGGTAGCCACCAATGCTCCATCGCTTCCCCCACTGTAAGCCCACCGGTTAGCACACCACAAGCAAGAAATGATGAAGTGTCGTCGCAAGGCCAAAGCAGTCAGGGAATCACAATGTTTTTGCAACGAAAGACTGAGTCTAGACCTTCACCACTACCACCACCATCACCAACCCCTCCTCAGTCTGTCATGTCCACCGTTAGTTCACCCATATGCAGCTCTCAAGTCCAGCTCACCCTAGCAGACACTCTGAGTAGGACAAGAAAGAACTCATCCTCTCATCCGCGTACACTGGCTTTGAACGCCTACATTGCCAAACTGATCTCATTAGAGATGATGCCCTTCTGTTTGGCTGAAAGCGCAGAGTTCCGAGAGCTCAAGGCCTACGCTGTCCCACGCTATGACCTACCCAGTCGGCACTTCTTTGCTAGAAAAGCAATCCCTGCCCTCCACCTGCATGTGAAAGAGCGCATTGTCCATGCACTCAAGCAATCAGTGAATGGAAAGGTGCACCTCACAACAGATGCATGGGCCAGTAGGCATGGCCAGGTCCATTAAGTGTCCATCACTGCGCACTGGGTGAATGTGGTCGATGCAGGGTCCACAGGGGACAGCAGCGGTGGGACAGTGAAATTCACCGCACATTAGCTCAGGTTTGGATGCAAAAAGTGAAAATTTATTATATACAACTGTGTGGGAGCAAAACAGGAGTACAAGGTAGAAGCGATAATTAAATCCGATGTTTCGGCTCAGCCAGAGCCTTAAGCATTGTATCGCTGAGAAATAAAAGGAACAAATAAGTATCATGGAAAAAAAAGTACAAAATAATAGAGATATTGGGGACCTCCAGGGAACAATATGAAATATATACAATGATATAAACAAAATAGAAATAAAATATATGCAAATGGACAATCATGAATAAAGTAACAGCAAAAAGAGTCATAATTAATATACAAGCCCAGAAAATATCCATATATAGAAGGGCAAAATAATGCATAGCCATAGGTAGAAAAGTAACATGAATAAATCATAATGGATAATTATTACCTTATTCCAGAAAATGGTCATATGTGCATAGGTAGAAGAATAGATTCCCAAAAATACTGCAAGAATAGTGAAACCATTAATAGGTGCACCCATAAGAGCAATATATAAAGAATGACAAGAGTGGTACCTAAAAATCAAGTCCTGTGACCTTAGTAACGATGAGAGACCCAGTTTTGTGTAGGTCTGCAAAATGGAGGCTTATTATGAAATTGCTGACACATTGTAACGAAAATTGCTGCACAGCAGCGGTTAGTGTTAACATGAGCCCAGAGGGGAGAGACATGGTTACCTTGTGTGACCGTAATAGCGATGAGGGATCTCAGTATAATGCAAGCCTGAAAAGATGGAGGCATGATATAAAGTTGCTGACACATTGTAACAGAAATCGCTGCACAGCAGTGATTAGTAGTGAGCGCTAGCATGAGTCCTGAGAGGGGAGAAGTAGTTACCTTGTATGTAAGCCAAGCACAGTGGCGCTTCCGCGCCTAGATCCAGGGGCGGCGTGTACCCTGTGTCTATCAGGGGCGCATTTATATCTTAAGAGTGCCCGGCCGGAAGTGTGATGTCAGGACAGGAAGTGATGTAACGCTGTTAGGTATAATAGTAAAGAGCTTGTGCAGTAATTAGGCGGTCACATGGGGTGTTGTATCATATTGCCAGGGTAATGTTTTAGCTGGGAGAGCTATATTTCTGGTTAAAGTAGCAGCATTGTTATTAAGGTGGCACCTTTATATATAGAGAGAAACGGTGGAGATAAAGTTAAATTGTAATTATAGATATGGCATGGGCTAAGAAAGACATAAAATATTAAAGTAATAAAATATTGGACATGGTCATAGGCAGAAACCAGGGGTCAGGGTAAACTCACCTATGGTAGAGGTGAATTAGCGAGTCTGCAAGGCAATAAAAGTCTTTAGTATAAAGTTCATAACAGCCAGTCTATCTCTCTATTTTCTCAACCAGACAAAGCCAACGAGTGGGGGCAGATACAAATAGCCTAGGGAAGGTGCATTTATTTTGTGCCCCCCCTGGCTACTAAGATCTGCCCCCAGTCACAACAGAAAAGGCAAATCTATAATTAGATGCGCCCTTTCTGGCACTTAGCCCGTCTATTCCCATTGCCCTGTAGCGGTGGCTAATGGGTTAATAATGGGTTAAAGCCACCTTGCTATTGAAAGGTGACTTTAAGACAGGTTAATAATTGAAAGTTGTCAATTAGACAACTATCAATTATTAATCCTATTGTATGAAATAAAAATAAAACACACACTTTAATGAAAAATCATTTTAATAAAAACACACAGTTTGTGACACTTTATTTTACAGGTAATCCTGCGAAGCCCTGTTTCGTAATAAAATAAATAATAAGACATTATTTTACTATCGGCGCACTGTCAGGTCCCCCTGTAACCTTCACAAACGGTTAACTGCTTACAGTAGCAACAGCAATGCTGCAGCTCAGCGCAAGCCTGATGATGAGTTCATCTCCCGGCGACAGGAGGGATGATTAGGGGAAGTTTAATTGATGCTTCCTACAGTATCATTCCCTTCAGGTCATCCGGACTCCATCTGACGTCACTGAGCTGTGCGGTGTCCCAGCTGACCTGAACTGCTTAGCTGGAAGCAATCATTAAGCTTCCACACTAATCACTCCTCTCCTGTCGCGGAGAGGAACTCATTCGTTCGGGGCTTACAGCTGAGCAGCCCGTATTAGCCAGTTAACCTTTGTGAGGTTACAGCTTGGACCTGACTGTGCGCCAGATAGGTAAGAATAATGTTGCTTTATTACTTTATTTTTATTACAGGAGAACAAGCCAGGTTAATAATTGAGAGTTGTCAATTAGACAACTCTCAATTATTAATCCTATTGTATGAAAGAAAAAAAACACACACACTAATTATTAATCCTTTTAATTAAATAAAAACACAGTTTTGGACCATAATTTTTGCTCAGCTGTAATCCCCTGAATGAACCAGTTCTTCTCCCGGCGACAGGAGAGGAAGGGATTAGTGTGTGAAGCTTAATTGCTTGCTTCCCACTTTCACTTCAGGTCAGGTCAGGGTGACATGACCTGAAGTGAAAGTGGGAAGAAATCAATTAAGCTTCACACATTAATCACTTCCTCTCCTTTCAGGAGACCTGATTCATTCAGGGGGTAACATGTTATGTTACGGTAGCTGAGGAGTGCAGGTAAAAAAGGAAATACACCAGAGCAGTTGGAATCTATGAGATTGCAGTACCCTGACTAACCACCGCAACTAGAGGCAGCCGTGGAGCGTTCCTACGATGGTCCTAGACGCCTCGTCACAGCCTGAGAAACTAACTACACCTAAAGATAGAAATAGGAAAGCTATCTGCCCCGGAGCAGAACCCCAAAGATAATAGAAAGCCCCCAAACATGTAATGGCGGTTAGACAAGAGGAAATACTGACACAGAAAGAAAATAGTATGAGCAAACGCTGGGGCCCAAACTATCTAAATAGAAAAGGACAGGAAGGGTACTTACTGCAATCCCAGAAAACCCTGAAAACACCAACTCTACTAATTTCAAAATCACCTGAGATCACACGACCTCTACCACCTAAATTAGTTCTCTGGTGTAACAAAAACAGCAGCCACTGAAAAAACTGCAAAAAGCAAAAGTACAAAACACAGTGGCTGGACTAAACTGAGAGGGCAAAAGCCCCCGGAGGGGACCCAGAAGGCCCCCACAGAAGTGCAGGACAAAATGCAAAAATATAGCAAAAACACAAAATAAGAAATTGTCTTATCTGATAGCAGGAGATGCAGACACGACACAGCAGGCTACAAGGGAAACTGGAAAGAAGGATTCAGACCAGAACAATTGATCACCGGCAACCCTGATGGGAAAATGATTCCCTTAAATAAGACCAATCAGTAACACCTGATTCCCAATCCTCACTAGTACCGCTTGTAACCACCAGAGGAGCCTCTGCTCAGAACTCATCTCAAACCCATTCACAACGGGAACAGCCTCCCGCAGGCAGGATAGCTGCTGCTAGCTGTAACCTGTTAACCCTTTCTGATGGATTAAGCTGGGACTGACTGTGCATCGGATAGTAAGATCTTTGCTTTTTAGTTTATTTGATTACAGGAATGGTTCTAGCAGGAAAATAAAAGATGGTCAAAAACTGCTTATTTAATTAAAATGATTTTTTATTAAAGTGTGTGTGTTGATTTTCTTTCATACATAGGTTAATATTGATAGTTGCTAATTGACAGCTCTCAATTATTAACCTGGCTTAAAGTGACTTTCAATTGCAAGTGGCTTTAACCCTTATTAACCCATTGCCACCGCTACAGGGCAATGGAATAGACGGGAAGACGGCAAAGTGCCAGAAAGGGCGAATCAAATTTAGATTTGCCTTTTCTGGGTGTCTGGGGGCAATGTTAGTAGCCGGGGGGGGGCACAAATAATGCACCTTCCCTAGCTATTATTATTTTCCCCACTCGCTTGCTTTGTCTGTTGGTGGAGAAAATACAGCGGGAGCCACACATTTTTTTTCAACAAATTACACCTTTAATTAACCCCTACATGTGTGAAATTTCACACACATACACTCATGTAATTGTTAGTGAAAACCATATATCAAAATACATGAAATGACAAGGTTAACTGTATGTAAACCATGTGTCATTTCATGTCGCATCTTTCCAGTAAAATCGGATGCCAGACAGATGTCTGTTCATTATATTTTGGTCCGATAATCGACCGACTAAAATGGTCCGATTTTTTGTAGTTGTGTGTGACTGCGGCCTTAGACATAAAGGAGGGCCTCATATACATACCATGTGTTTTTAATAGATTTGAGTGAAGTGTATGGTGAAAAACGCAGGGCAAAAATGTGCAGAGAATTGACATGCTGCAGATTATTTTCTGCACAAAGTCTGCAAGTCAAAAATGCTTAACATATGCATGACACTTTAGGTTTCTCACTCACTTTGCTGTCAGGTTTTGATTTAGGCTTGGGCTGAAATCCGATCCAAAAAAATAAGACAAAAACGCACACAATCTGCAACGTGTGCACACAGCCTAAACTTTTATGGAGGCTTATACAGATGCTTCTCACAAAATTAGAATATCATCAAAAAATAATTTATTTCAGTTCTTCAATGCAAAAAGTGAAATTCATATATTATATAGAGTCATTACAAACAGAGTGATCTACTTCAAGTGTTTATTTCTACTAATGTTGATGATTATGGCTTTACAGCCAATGAAGACCCAAAAGTCATTATCCCAGTAAATTAGAAAACTTTATAACATCAGCTTGAAAAATGATTTTAAAATCCAAAATGTTGGCCTACTGAAATGTATGTTCAGTAAATGCACTCAATACTTGGTCGGGGCCTTTTGCATCAATTACTGCATTAATGCAGCGTGGCATGGAGGCAATCAGCCTGCGGCACTGCTGAGGTGTTATGGAAGCCCAGGTTGCTTTGATAGCAACTTTCAGCTCGTCTGCATTGTTGAGTCCGGTGTCTCTCATCTTCCTCTTGACAATACCCCAAAAATTCTCTATGGGGTTAAGGTCAGGCTAGTTTGTTGGCCAATCAAGCACAGTTATACTTTTGTTTTTAAACCAGGAATTGGTACTTTTGGCGGTTTGGACAGGTGCCAAGTTCTGCTGGAGAATGAAATTTCCATCTACAAAAAGCTTGTCAGCAGAGGGATGTATGAAGTGCTCTAAAATTTCCTAGTAGACGGCTGCGCTGACTTTGGCCTTGCTAAAAAACAGTGGATTACACCAGCAGATGACATGGCTTCCCAAACCATCACTGACTGTGGAAACTTGGCACTAGACCTCAAGCAGCTTGGATTGTGGCCTCTCCACTCTTCCTCCAGACTCTGGGACCTTGATTTTCAAATGAAATGCAAAATTGACTTTAACCCCTTCAACCCCCAAGGGTGGTTTGCACGTTAATGACCGGGCCAATTTTTACAATTCTGACCACTGTCTCTTTATGAGGTTATAACTCTGGAACGCTTCAACGGATCTTCGCGATTCTGAGATTGTTTTCTCGTGACATATTGTACTTCACGTTAGAAGTATAATTTCTTCGATATAACTTGCGTTTATTTTTGAAAAAAAACACAAATATGGCGAAAATTTTGAAAATTTTGCAATTTTCAAACTTTGAATTTTTATTCCCTTAAAACAGAGAAATATGTCACACAAAATAGTTAAGAAATAACATTTCCCACATGTCTACTTTACATCAGCACAATTTTGGAACCAAAATTTTTTTTTGTTCGGAAATTATAAGGGTTAAAAGTTGACCAGTGATTTCTCATTTTTACAACAAAATTTACAAAGCCATTTTTTTAGGGACCATCTCACATTTGAAGTCACTTTGACGGGTCTATATGCAGAAAATACCAAAAAGTGACACCATTCTAAAAACTGCACCCCTCAAGGTACTCAAAACCACATTCAAGAAGTTTATTAACCCTTCAGGTGCTTCACAGGAGCTGAAGCAACGTGGAAGGAAAAAATTAATATTTAACTTTTTAGCAACAAAAATGATCTTTTACAAACTTTTTTTTTATTTTGACAAGGGTAAAAGGAGAACATGGGCAGATAAAGTTGTTGTGAAATTTCTCCTGAGTACGCCAATACCCTATATGTGGGGGAAAACCACTGTTTGGGCACACGGCAGAGCTCGTAAGGGAAGGAGCGCCGTTTGACTTTTTCAAACTAAAATTGGCTGGAGTTGAGATTGGACGCCATGTCGTGTTTGGAGAGCCACTCATGCGCCTAAACAGTGGAAACCCCCAACAATTGACCCCATTTTGGAAGCTAGACCCCCTAAGGAACTTATCTAGATCTTTGGTGAGCACTTTGAACCCCAAGTGCTTCACACAAGTTTATAATGCCCGGGCATGAAAATAAAAAATCCTATTTTTTTCCCACAAAATTATCTCTTAGTCACTAATTTTTTATTTTCCCATAGGTAACAGGAGAAATTGGACCTCAAAAATTGTTGTCCAATTTGTCCTGAGTACGTTGATACCCCATATGTGGGGGGAACCACTGTTTGGGAGCATGGCAGAGCTCGGAATGGAAGTAGCACCATTTGACTGTTTCCAACCAAAATTGGCTGGAATTGAGATTGGACGCCATGTTGCATTTGGAGAGTCCCTGATGTGCCTAAACAGTGGAAACCCCCCACAAGTGACCCCATTTGGGAAACTAGACCCCCTAAGGAACTTATCTAGATCTTTGGTGAGCAATTTGAACCCCCAAGTGCTTCACACAAGTTTATAACGTAGAGCCGTAAAATTAAAAAATCATATTTTTTCCACAAAATTGATCTTTTCACCCCAATTTTTATTTTCCCAAGGGTAACAAGACTCCAAAAGTTATTGTGCAATTTGTCCTGAGTACGCTGATACCCAATATGTGGGGGTAAACCACTGTTTGGGTGCATGGCAGAGTTTGGAAGGGAAGGAGCGCCGTTTGACTTTTTCAACGCAGAATTGGCTGGATGCCATGTCGTGTTTGGAGAGCTCCTGATCTGCCTAAACAGTGGAAACCCCCCACAAATGACACCATTTTGGAAACTAGACCCCTCAAGGAACTTATCTAGATGTGTGGTGAGCACTTTGAACCCCAAAGTGCTTCACAGAAGTTTATAACGTACAGCCGTAAAATAAAAAATCTTTTTTTTTTTTTTACAAAAATGATTTTTTCGCCCCCAATATTTTATTTTCACAAGGGTAACAGGAGAAATTGGACCCCAAAAGTTGTTGTCCAATTTGTCCTGAGTACGCTAATACCCAATATGTGGGAGTAAACTACTGTATGGGCGCACGTCGGGGCTCGGAAGGGAAGTAGTGACGTTTTGGATTGCAGACTTTGATGGAATGGTCTGGGGGCGTCATGTCGCATTTGGAGAGCCCCTGATGCACCTAAACAGTGGAAACCCCCACAAGTGACCCCATTTTGGAAAATAGACCCCACAAGGAACTTATCTAGATGTGTGGTGAGCACTTTGAACCCCGAAGTGCTTCCCAGAAGTTTATAACGTACAGCCGTAAAAATAAAAAATCCTTTTTTTTTTTTACAAAAATGATTTTTTCACCCCCAATATTTTATTTTCACAAGGGTAACAGGAGAAATTGGACCCCAAAAGTTGTTGTCCAATTTGTCCTGAGTACGCTGATACCCAACATGTGTGAGAAAACGACTGTATGGGTGCACGTCTGGGCTCGGAAGGGAAGTAGTGACGTTTTGGATTGCAGACTTTGATGGAATGGTCTGGGGGCGTCATGTCGCATTTGGAGAGCCCCTGATGCGCCTAAACAGTGGAAACCCCCACAAGTGACCCCATTTTGGAAAATAGACCCCACAAGGAACTTATCTAGAAGTATGTTGAGCACATTGAACCCCTAAGTGCTTCACAAAAGTTTATAACGTACAGCTGTAAAAATAAAAAATCCTTTTTTTTTTACAAAAATGATTTTTTCGCCCCCAATATTTTATTTTCACAAGGGTAACAGGAGAAATTGGACCCCAAAAGTTGTTGTCCAATTTGTCCTGAGTACGCTGATACCCAACATGTGTGAGAAAACGACTGTATGGGTGCACGTCTGGGCTCGGAAGGGAAGTAGTGACGTTTTGGATTGCAGACTTTGATGGAATGGTCTGGGGGTGTCATGTCGCATTTGGAGAGCCCCTGATGCGCCTAAACAGTGGAAACCCCCCACAAGTGACCCCATTTTGGAAAATAGACCCCACAAGGAACTTATCTAGAAGTGTGGTGAGCGCTATGAAGCCCCAAGTGCTTCACAGAAAATTTATAACATACAGCCGTAAAAAACAAAAAAATCATTTTTTTTTTTACAAAAATGATTTTGTCGCCCCCAGTTTTTTATTTTCCCAAGGGTAACAGAAGAAATAGGACAAATTGCACAATAACTCTTAGGGTACAAAGTACGCTGATACCCCATATGCGGGGGTAAACTACTGTTTGGGCGCATGGGCTGAGCTCAGAAGTGAAGGAGCACCGTTTGACTTTTTCAACGCAGAATTGGCGGGAATTGAGATCAGACGCCATGTCACATTTGGAGAGCCCCTGATGTGCCTAAACAGCAGAAACCCCCCAATTCTAACTCCAACCCTAACCCCAACATACCCCTAACCCTAGTCCCAATCCTAACCACAAACCTAACCCTAACACACCCCTAACCCTAATCCCAACCATAACCCTAATACTAACTTTAGCGCCAATCCTAACCCTAACTTTAGCCGCAACCCTAACCCTAACCCTAATGGGAAAATGGAAATAAATACATTTTTTTAATTTTATTATTTTTCCCTAACTAAGGGGGTGATAAAGGGGGGTTTGATTTACTATTTATAGCGGGTTTTTGTGATTGGCAGCTGTCACGCTAAAAGACGCTTTTTATTGCAAAAAGTAGTTTTTTGCATCACCACATTTTGAGAGCTATAATTTTTGCATATTTTGGCCCATAGAGTCATGTGAGGTCTTATTTTTTGCGGGACGAGGTGACGTTTTTATTGGTACCATTTTTGAGCACGTGACATTTTTTGATCGCTTTTTATTTCAATTTTTGGGAGGTTAGAATGAACAAAAATCAGCAATTCATGAATTTCTTTGGGTGAGGCGTTTATACCGTTCCGTGTGTGGTAAAATTGATAAAGCAGTTTTATTCTTCGGGTCAGTACGATTATGGCGATACCTCATTTATATCATTTTTTTATGTTTTGGCGCTTTTATAGAATAAAAACAATTTTATATAAAAAATCATTATTTTTGCATCGCTTCATTCTGCGAGCTATAACTTTTTAATTTTTTCGCTGATGATGCTGTATGATGGCTCGTTTTTTGCGGGACTAGATGACGTTTTCAGCGGTACCATGTTTATTTATATCTGTCTTTTTGATCGCGTGTTATTCCACTTTTTGTTCGGCGGTATGATGATAAAGCATTGATTTTTTGCTTAGTTTTTTTTTTTTTAAGGGGTTCACTAAAGGGGTTAACTAGTGGGACAGTTTTATAGGGGGGGTCGTTACGGACGCGCCGATACCAAATATGTGTACTTTTATTGTTTCGTTTTTTTTATTTACAGGAAAGAATGAATTTATTGGGGAATATATATTTTTTTTTGATGATTTTTTTTACCACTTTTTATTTTTATTTTTTTACTTTTTTACTTTGTCCCAGGGTGGGACATCACAGTATTTTAGCAGATCGCTGGTGTGACAGTGTGCACAGCACTGTGTCACACCAGCGATCGCTCTGGCATCGCTGCAGGCTTCCTCTGCGCCTGCTCTCAGCAGGCACTGAGGAAGCCGCCTCCCTGCAGGACCCCGGCGCCATCTTGGATCCGGGGACCTGGAGGGAGGACGGACCCTCGGAACAGCGCGACACATCGCGCTGCTCTGAGGGTCTCAGGGGGGCGCGCAGGGAGCCCCCTGCCTGCGCGATCCTCCCCTGTGCCCCGGGCACACCGCGATCATGTTTGATCGCGGTGTGCTAGGGGTTAATGTGCCGGAGCGGTCCGTGACCGCTCCTGACACATAGTGCTGGGTGTCAGCTGTGATATACAGCTGACACCCGGCGGCGATCAGCTACGCTCCCCCCGGGAGCGCAGCTGATCGCCTATGACGTACTATTCCGTCCATGGGAATTAGGTCCAGGGTCACATGGACGGAATAGTACGTCTGATGGCAGAGAGGGGTTAATCTGGACATCTTTCAAGTCAGCAGTCTTCCCCATGATTGAAGAGAGTACTGAAACAGACTAAGAGACCTTTTTAAAAACTTAGGAAGCCTTTGCAGGTGTTTTTTGTGAATTATTCTAATTTACTGAGGTAATGACTTTTGGGTATTCATTGGCTGTAGTCCAGAATCATCAACATTAACTGAAATAAACACTTGAAATAGATCACTCTGTTTGTAATGGCTCTATATAATATGAGTTTCACTTTTTGTATTGAAGAACGGAAATAAATTAACTTTTTGATGATATTCTAATTTTGTGAGAAGCACCTGTATAACAACGAACTGTACCCAAGAAGATGTAATGCCTTATTTGTGAGCAATATAATACAAATACATTTTTTATCAAGCGTTTATACCAACTAAATGTACTCTATACCATGGAATAATGATTAGATGTGCAATATAATACCGATAAATTTTGAAAAAGTTGTTTTTTGAGCTTTTATAGCAGCAAACTGTGCTCAAGAAGATGTAAAACCCTATGAATGATCAATATGATACTGGTAAATTTGAAACAAGTTTTTGGATCCTTTTATAGCAAAAAAATATACCAAGAAGATGTAATACCCTATGGGTAAGCAATATGATATCAATAAATTTTGAAAAAGTTTTTTGAGCCTTTTATAGCAACTAAATTCACCCAAGAAAATGTAATACCCCAAGTGTGGGCAACAAGTTTTTGGAGGCTTATATGGTGACTAAATGTAATCATGAAGATGAACAGTAATACCCCATGGATGAGCAATATAATACTGACAAATTTAGAAGAAGTTTTTTGAGGGTTATATAGCAACGAAATGTACCCAAGAAGATGTAATACCCTATGGGTGATTAATATAATACCAATAAATTTGGAACAAGTTTTTTTAGCCTTTTATAGCAACAAATTTAACCCAAGAAGATGTAATGCCCTATGGGTGAGCAATATGATACCGATAAATTTGGAACAAGCTTTTCCAGGCTTAAATAGCAAGTAAATGTACTCCAGACCACAGAATAGTCTATAGGTGAGCATTATAATACCGATACATTTTTGAGAAAGTTTTGAGATGCATTTATAGCAACAAAATGTACCAAGGAAGAGGTAGTACCCTATGGGAGAGCAAAGTAATACTGATAAATTTGAAACACTTTTTTTGAGCCTATTATAGTAACAAAATGTATTCAAGATGATGTAATACCCTATAGGTGAGCAATATGATACCGATAAATTTGAAACAAGTTTTTTGAGGCTTATATATCAATGAAATGCACTCCAGACCAAGGAATAGTTTCTGGGGATCAATATTATATAGATAACATTTTGAAAAAGTTTTTGGAGGCTTATACACCAAAGAAATTTACCCAAGAATATGTAATATCGTATGGCTGGGAAATGTAACCCGGCAACATTTTTAAACATTTTATTTCAGTGTTATATATCACAAAAATTTACCCCAGAACATGGAATAGTGTATGATTAAGAAATGTGGAGAAACAAGCAAAATTTTCAAATGCTATTTTCTACTGTTACATACCAGAAAAATGTGACATTAAGCACGCACTACCGTATGAATGAACAATCATAGATTGTAAGCTTGCGAGCAGGGCTCTCATTCCTTTTAGTATCTACTTTGATCTGTGTTTATCGGTATGCTATAATGTCTATTGTCTGTACAAGTCCCCTCTATAATGTAAAGTGATGCAGAATATGTTGGCGCTATAGAAATAAAATGATTATTAATATTAACCCCTTCACCCCCAAGGGTGGTTTGCACGTTAATGACCGGGCCAATTTTTACAATTCTGACAACTGTCTCTTTATGAGATTATAACTCTGGAACGCTTCAACGGATCTTCGCGATTCTGAGATTGTTTTCTCGTGACATATTGTACTTCACGTTATTGGTAAAATTTCTTCGATATAACTTGCGTTTATTTTTGAAAAAAACGCAAATATGTCGAAAATTTTGAAAATTTTGCAATTTTCAAACTTTGAATTTTTTTTCCCTTAAAACAGAGAAATATGTCACACAAAATAGTTAAGAAATAACATTTCCCACATGTCTACTTTACATCAGCACAATTTTGGAACCAAAATTTTTTTTGTTAGGAAATTATAAGGGTTAAAGTTGACCAGTGATTTCTCATTTTTACAACAAAATTTACAAAGCCATTTTTTTTAGGGACCACCTCACATTTGAAGTCATTTTGACGGGTCAATTTCTCCTGAGTACGCAAATACCCCATATGTGGGGGAAAACCACTGTTTGGGCACACGGCAGAGCTCGTAAGGGAAGGAGCGCCGTTTGACTTTTTCAAACTAAAATTGGCTGGAGTTGAGATTGGACGCCATGTCGTGTTTGGAGAGCCCCTGATACGCCCAAACAGTGGAAACCCCCCACAAGTGACACCATTTTGGAAACTAGACGCCCTTATTTAGATCTGTTGTGAGCACTTTGAACCCCAAATTGTTTCACAAAAGTTTATAATGCCTGGGTGTGAAAAAAAAAAAACTATTTTCCACAAAAATGATTTTTTAGTCCCAAATTTTTGATTTTTCCCAAGGAAATTGGACCCCAAAAGTTGTTGTCCAATTTGTCCTGAGTACGCTGATACCCCATATGTGGGGGGGGGAAACTGTTTGGGCGCACGGCAGGGCTTGGAAAGGAAGCAGTAACGTTTTGGAATGCAAACATTGATGGGGGTCATGTTCCGTTTGTAGTGCCCCAGATGAGCCTAAATAGTGGAAACCCCCCACAAGTGACCCATTTTGGAAGCTAGACCCCCTAAGGAACTTATCTAGATCTTTGGTGAGCACTTTGAACCCCCAAGTGCTTCACACAAGTTTATAATGCCCGGGCATGAAAATAAAAAATCCTATTTTTTTCCCACAAAAATTATCTCTTAGCCACAAATTTTTTATTTTCCCATAGGTAACAGGAGAAATTGGACCACAAAAGTTGTTGTCCAATTTGTCCTGAGTACGCTGATACCCCATATGTGGAGGGGAACCACTGTTTGGGCGCATTGCAGAGCTCGGAATGGAAGGAGCACCATTTGACTTTTTTCAACCAAAATTGGCTGGAATTGAGATTGGACGCCATGTTGCATTTGGAGAGCCCCTGATGTGCCTAAACAGTGGAAACCCCCCACAAATGACCCCATTTGGGAAACTAGACCCCCTAAGGAACTTATCTAGATCTTTGGTGAGCAATTTGAACCCCAAGTGCTTCACACAAGTTTATAACGTAGAGCCGTAAAATTAAAAAATCATATTTTTTCCACAAAATTAATCTTTTCACCCCAATTTTTATTTTCCCAAGGGTAACAAGTAGAGTTGAGCGATACTTTCCGATATCCTAAAGTATCGGAATCGGAATGGTATCGCCGATATCACTAAAATATCGGCGATACCCGATACCGATACCGGAAGTCCCATGTAAGTCTATGGGAACAAAATATCGCAACTAAAAAAACCCCATTCTTTCCTTGTAAACACTAAATATACACACATAGAATACATATATATATATATATACATGTCATTGTGACATATATATATACATATATGTATAGTTTATACACTTCTACATAGTAAAATATCCTCTCTGATTCAATTGCCGGGTAAAGCCGGCTTCAGTGAAAAGACAGAAGCACCCGACATGAAATGACACTTGGTGTACATAGGGTTAACCATGTCTTTTCATGTCGTTTGCTATCTGATTTGCACAAACAATTAAATCAGTCTATGTGTGCAAAATTTCACACCTGTAGGGGTTAATTAAAGGTGTAAATTCTTTGTAAAAAAAACGGACTTTTTTGCTACGAATTTACACCTTTAATTAACCCCTACAGGTGTGAAATTTTGCACACATAGTCTGATTTAATTGTTTGTGCAAATTAGATAGCAAAGGACATGAAAAGACATGGTTAACCCTATGTACACCAAGTGTCATTTCATGTCGGGTCACCCGACATGAAATGACACTTGGTGTACATAGGGTTAACCATGTCTTTTCATGTCCTTTGCTATCTAATTTGCACAAACAATTAAATCAGACTATGTGTGCAAAATTTCACACCTGTAGGGGTTAATTAAAGGTGTAAATTCGTTGTAAAAAAACGGACTTTTTTGCTACGAATTTACACCTTTAATTAACCCCTACAGGTGTGAAATTTTGCACACATAGACTGATTTAATTGTTTGTGCAAATTAGATAGCAAAGGACATGAAAAGACATGGTTAACCCTATGTACACCAAGTGTCATTTCATGTCGGGTTCTGCATTTTCACAAAAGCCGGCAATTGAATTAGCGGCTATTATACTATGTAGAAGTGTATGAACTACAAATATAAATATATATATATATGTGTCACAAATTCAATGACATGTATATATATATATATATATATGAGGTGTAAAATTGCTGAAAAAAAATGCGTGGGCTCCCGCCCTATTTTCGCAACCAGACAGACAAAGCCAGTGAGTGGGGGCAGATAATAATAGCCCAGAGAGGGACCATTATTTTTGCACCCCCCCAGCTACTAACATCTGCCCCCAGACACCCCAGGAAAGACAAATCTATAATTAGATTCGCCCTTTCTGGCACTTTGCCCTCTATTCCCATTGCCCTGTAGCGGTGGCGAATGGGTTAATATGGGGTTAAAGCCACCTTGCTATTGAAAGGTGACCTTAAGCCAGGTTAATAATTGAGAGCTGTCAATTAGACAACTATCAATTATTAATCCTATTGCATGAAATAAAAATAAAACACACACACTTTAATTAAAAATCATTTTAATGAAATAAAGACACATGTTTTTGACCATATTTTATTTTACTGCAAAAACCATTTCCTGTAATAAAAATAAAATAAAAAAGCAAAATTATTCTTACCTATCCCATGCACAGTCAGGTCCCACGGTGTAATCCTTCAGAAAGGGTTAATGTTTACTGCAGGGACCGCAGCTAATGCTGCAGCCTCACAGTAAACCCCAAATGAATGAGTTCCTCTCCTGCCTGACAGGAGAGTAAAGGCTGGGTGTCACATAACGATACACCAGCGATCCCGACAACGATATGCACTTGTCAGGATCGCTGGTGTATCGCTACATGATCGCTGCTGAGCTGCCAAACAGGCAGCTCAGGCAGCGATCTGGGACAGCGACACTGCGGGTAACATCGCTTAAGGGCCCGTCTCACATAGCGATATCGCTACCGAGATCGCTGCTGAGTCACAAGTTTTGTGACGCAGCAGCGAGCTCACCAGCGATATCGCTGTGTGTGACATTCAGTGACGATCAGCCCCCCTGCCGGGTATCGCTGATCGTCGCAGAAATGTCAGGACCTTTTTTTGATCGCTGGTTTCCCTCTGACAGGCACGCATCGCTGCGTGTGACAGGCGGGAGACCAGCGATCCGCTGGTAACCAAGGTACACAGCGGGTTTCCAGGCACCGCGCAGCGCTTGGAAACCCGCTGTGTACCTTGGATACCAGCTCCCTGCATCAGGGCGCTGGTATCCAAGGTACACAGCGGGTTTCTAGGCACAGCCCCGCGCCTGGAAACCCGCTGTGTACCTTGGTTACCAGCGGATCGCTGGTCTCCCGCCTGTCACACGCAGCGATGCGTGCCTGTCAGCGGGAAACCAGCGATCAAAAAAAGGTCCTGACATTTCAGCGACGATCAGCGATACCCGGCAGGGGGGCTGATCGTCGCTGAATGTCACACACAGCGATATCGCTGGTGAGCTCGCTGCTGCGACACAAAACTAGTGACTCAGCAGCGATCTCGGTAGCGATATCGCTATGTGAGACAGGCCCTTAAGTGGAAAGCTTAATTGATTGCTTTCAACTTTCACTTCAGGTCAGCCAGGGACACAATCAGTGACGTCAGAGGGAACTGATTAACAAAAATAGGGGTTCCCTTCGAAAAAAAAATGGCGTGGGGTCCCCCTGTTTTTGTTAACCAGCCAGATGAAGCAGACCGCTGAGGCCTGGATTTTCAGGCTGTTAAGGAGCCAAGATCCATGGACCTTGCCAGCCTGATAATACTAGGCCACAGCAGTCTGCATATCTTGGCTGATTAACAAAAATAGGGGATCCCCTCGAAAAAAATTGGCGTGGGGTCCCCCCTATTTTTGTTAACCAGCCAGATGAAGCAGACCGCTGAGGCCTGGATTTTCAGGCTGTTAAGGAGCCAAGATCCATGGACCTTGCCAGCCTGATAATACCAGGCCACAGCAGTCTGCATATCTTGGCTGATTAACAAAAATAGGGGATCCCCTCGAAAAAAAATGGCGTGGGGTCCCCCCTATTTTTGTTAACCAGCCAGATGAAGCAGACCGCTGAGGCCTGGATTTTCAGGCTGTTAAGGAGCCAAGATCCATGGACCTTGCCAGCCTGATAATACCAGGCCACAGCAGTCTGCATATCTTGGCTGATTAACAAAAATAGGGGATCCCCTCGAAAAAAATTGGCATGGGGTCCCCCCTATTTTTGTTAACCAGCCAGATGAAGCAGACCGCTGAGGCCTGGTTTTTCAGGCTGGTAAGGATCCAATATCCATGGACCTTGCAAGCCTGATAATACCAGGCCACAGCAGTCTGCTTAGCTTGGCTGGTTAACAAAAATAGGGGATCCCCTCGAAAAAAAAACGGCGTGGGGATCCCCCCTATTTTTGTTAACCAGCCAAGTAAAATGCAGACTGCTGCGGCCTGGTATTAAAAGACTGTCAAGGCCCATGGATTTTGGCCCTCAACAGCCTGATAATACCAGGCTACAGCAGCCCCACATTTGGCGCATCAAAAGATGTGCCAATTGTGGCACTTTACCCGGCTCTTCCCACTTGCCCTGTAGCGGTGGCAAGTGGGGTAATAAGGGGTTAATGTCACCGTTGATTGCACGGTGACAATAAGCCCGGTTAATAATGGAGAGGTGTCAATAAGACACCGATCCATTATTAATCCCAAAGTTATTAAATGCATAAAAAAAAGACAAAGCAAGAAAAAAGTATTTTAATGAAATAAAAGAGACAACACAGTTTTCATTAATTTTATTGTACTCTCATTCCTGCGACGCCATCGATCTCCTGTAAAAAAAGAAAAAAAACAAACCAACAGTATACCACCTGTCCGACGCAGTCCATAACGACAGTCCCACGACGATCCAACTCTGCTACATCGCAATGACAGGCAGAGCCTGTCATCGCGACGCAGCACAGCTGATTACCTGCTTCCCCGGCGGTGACGTCATCGGACTGACTGCTTTACGGCCGGGATTACCCAGCAGTCACTGCAGTTATCGCGAGAAACTGCATGTGACCGCCGGGGAAAGAAGATTGCGGCCATGAAGCAGTCCAGGACGTGACCGCCGGAGATCTTCTGACAGGTAAGTGCCGCTGACTCCTGACAGACCCGACCGACGGACACTGACAGTGACAGTGACAATCCCGATTCCGGTATCCGATAAGACGAAAATATCGGAACTCGGAATCGGAATTCCGATACAGCAAATATCGGCCGATACCCGATATTTGCAGTATCGGAATGCTCAACCCTAGTAACAAGACTCCAAAAGTTATTGTGCAATTTGTCCTGAGTACGCTGATACCCCATATGTGGGGGTAAACCACTGTTTGGGTGCATGGCAGAGTTTGGAAGGGAAGGAGCGCCGTTTGACTTTTTCAACGCAGAATTGGCTGGATGCCATGTCGTGTTTGGAGAGCTCCTGATCTGCCTAAACAGTGGAAACCCCCCACAAATGACACCATTTTGGAAACTAGACCCCTCAAGGAACTTATCTAGTTGTGTGGTGAGCACTTTGAACCCCAAAGTGCTTCACAGAAGTTTATAACGTACAGCCGTAAAATAAAAAATCTTTTTTTTTTTTACAAAAATTATTTTTTTCGCCCCCAATATTTTATTTTCACAAGGGTAACAGGAGAAATTAGACCCCAAAATTTGTTGTCCAATTTGTCCTGAGTACGCTGATACCCAATATGTTGGAGAAAACTACTGTATGGGTGCACGTCTGGGCTCGGAAGGGAAGTAGTGACGTTTTGGATTGCAGACTTTGATGGAATGGTCTGGGGGCGTCATGTCGCATTTGGAGAGCCCCTGATGCGCCTAAACAGTGCAAACCCCCCACAAGTGACCCCATTTTGGAAAATAGACCCCATAAGGAACTTATCTAGAAGTGTGGTGAGCGCTATGAAGCCCCAAGTGCTTCACAGAAGTTTTATAACATACAGCCGTAAAAACAAAAAAAATCATTTTTTTTTACAAAAATGATATTTTCGCCCCCAGTTTTTTATTTTCCCAAGGGTAACAGAAGAAATAGGACAAATTGCACAATAACTCTTGTGGTCCAGAGTACACTGATACCCCATATGCGGGGGTAAACTACTGTTTGGGCGCATGGCAGAGCTCAGAAGTGAAGGAGCACCGTTTGACTTTTTCAACGCGGAATTGGCTGGAATTGAGATCAGACGCCATGTCACATTTGGAGAGCCCCTGATGTGCCTAAACAGTGGAAACCCCCAATTCTAACTCCAACCCTAACCCCAACACACCCCTAACCCTAGTCCCAACCCTAACCACAAACCTAACCCTAACACACCCCTAACCCTAATCCCAACCCTAACCCTAATCCTAACGTTAGCGCCAACCCTAACCCTAACTTTAGCCGCAACCCTAACCCTAACGGGAAAATGGAAATAAATACATTTTTTAAATTTTATTATTTTTCCCTAACTAAGGGGTTGATAAAGGGGGGTTTGATTTACTATTTATAGTGGGTTTTTATGATTGGCAGCTGTCACGCTAAAAGACGCTTTTTATTGCAAAAAATAGTTTTTTGCATCACCATATTTTGAGAGCTATAATTTTTGCATATTTTGGCCCACAGAGTCATGTGAGGTCTTATTTTTTGCGGGACGAGGTGACGTTTTTATTACTACCATTTATGACCACGTGACATTTTTGGATCGCTTTTTATTTCGATTTTTGGGAGGTTAGAATGAACAAAAATCAGCAATTCATGAATTTCTTTTGGGGGAGGCTTTTATACCGTTCCGCGTGTGGTAAAATTGATAAAGCAGTTTTATTCTTGGGGTTAGTAAGATTACGGCGATACCTCATTTATATAATTTTTTTATGTTTTGGCGCTTTTATAGAATAAAAACAATTTTATATAAAAAATTATTATTTTTGCATCGCTTTATTCTGCGAGCTATAACTTTTTTATTTTTTCGCTGATGATGCTGTATGATGGCTCGTTTTTTGCGGGACAAGATGACGTTTTCAGCGGTACCATGTTTATTTATATTGGTCTTTTTGATCGTGTGTTATTCCACTTTTTGTTCGGCTGTATGATGATAAAGCATTGATTTTTTTGCTTAGTTTTTTTTTTTATTTAAGGGGTTCACTAAAGGGGTTAACTAGTGGGACAGTTTTATAGGGGGGTCGTTACGGACGCGGCGATACCAAATATGTGTACTTTTATTGTTTTGTTTTTTTATTTACAGGAAGAAATGAATTTATTGGGGAATATTTTTTTTTTTTTCATGATTTTTTTTACCACTTTTTATTTTTATTTTTTTTACTTTTTTACTTTGTCCCAGGGTGGGGAATAACTGTATTTCATCAGATCGCTGGTGTGACAGTGTGCACAGCACTCTGTCACACCAGCGATCGCTCTGGCATCGCTGCAGGCTTCCTCAGCGCCTGCTCTCAGCAGGCACTGAGGAAGCCGCCTCCCTGCAGGACCCCGGTGCCATCTTGGATCCGGGGACCTGGAGGGAGGACGGACCCTCGGAACAGCGCGACACATCGCGCTGCTCTGAGGGTCTCAGGGGAGCGCGCAGGGAGCCCCCTCCTTGCGCGATCCTCCCCTGTGAACCCGGTGTGCCAGGGGTTAATGTGCCGGGAGCGGTCCGTGACCGCTCCTGACACATAGTGCTGGGTGTCAGCTGTGATAAACAGCTGACACCCGGCTGCGATCAGCTGCGCTCCCCCCGGGAGGTATAAGGTTTTGAGACACAATAGTGACCCAAGAGATGAAAGTCACAGCAAAATTAGGAAGTATGCTGGTTTGGTCAGACAGATATTACTTGACCATCTTTCAAAGCTTTTCCCTCCTTATCAAAAATACCCAGTCATCAGGCCCTGTGCTCTGGGCTGGTGTCATGAAATTGGCCCACGCCTTTGACAAAGTTCTCCTTGTAGCATGAATCTAACGGGGTGAGCAACCAGTACTATTTTTTTTGCCAAGATGAAAGTAACGCAAGGGTCACGGGAATGGCAGTGGTACATAAAGTCGGCCATGTGTGCCAAGCTCCATACAGCTAACAGTTCCACCATGATGACGACTCTCCATCTCCTCGTCCTTCTCCCTCTTTTCCTTATCCTTCCCACCCTCATCTCATCCATGTAGGAAAGATGAGACGAAGTTTGTGTGGCTACTAGCCTGTGTTGCGCTAGACATCAGCTCTTGCTCCTCCTCTTCCTTCTCCTCCTCGGCATCCACCTTTTCATTGTTACCCAATCCAAGATGAAGCTGGGCTGACTACAATCTCCCTGTGTTATATCTTCCTCCATCCCCACCTGGTCCATATGCAAAGCTTCATGTTTAATTGTGAGCAGCGACTGTTTAAGTAGGTACAGAAGCGGGATAGTTGCGCTGACTATGGCTTCCTCACCACTCACCATATTTGTGGAGTTTTCACAGTCTCGGGAAACCAAACAAATGTCAGACATCCATGTCCACTCTTCAGTTGTTATGTGCAGAGGATGACCAAAATACCTACGGGCGTGTTGGGGCTGGTACTCAACCACTGGCCTCTTCTGCTCACAAAGCATGTGCAGTGTAGAGTTCCAGCATGTGATGATGTCACACACCAGTGAGCTGGCACTTGAATGCGCTTCTGCACCACTGCCAGAGCAGCGTCAGCTGTAGCCGACTTGCGGTAATGGGTGCTGATGCGGCATACATTGACAAGAAGTTCTGGCAAATCTGGGAATGTTTTCAGAAACCGCTGAACTTCCAAGTTGAGCACATGTGCCAAGCATGGTACATGTGTGAGCTTGCCAAGCTTCACAGCTGCCATCATATTATGCTCATTATCACACATGACCATACCTGGTTAAAGGTTCAGCAGCAAAACCCACAGATTTATCTGGTCTGTTATTCCTTTTAAGTAACTCTGCCACAGTGTGTGTGGTTTGTCGTCTAGACAAATGAGCTTCAGCAGAGCCTTTTGCCGCTTCAATGAGGCAGTGCTTCAGAGCTTCCAGCTTTTGGCTGATGTGGAAGATGTGCTCTGAAATACTACAATGGAGATGGAGGATGAGGAGGAGCAGGAAGGTGTGCAGTAGTGTTGAGCATTCCGATACCGCAAGTATCGGGTATCGGCCGATATTCGCGTTATCGGAATTCCGATACTTAATTCGATACTTTTTCAATATCGTATACCGGAATCGGAAGTTCCCATAATTCTTTGAGAGGCAATGTGATTTTAGTCAGCCAATGAGGAATCCTACGAAGTGTGGGCACATCCTGTAATGATGCGGTCATCTTAACTAATGGCATGGCTGTGATTGGCTGCTGAAATGATGTCAGAATGCACTATAAAAGGCGCCGCAGCCATTTTAGCGTCACTGTGCTGTGAACTCAGTTAGGGACAGAACGCTGCTGTGCTGACTCTGAGGGACAGTTAGATATTGCGATTTTGTGTACTACTGTGCTTGAGGCAGGCTAGTTTACCAACCGCTGTGTAAAGCTTCATTTTGCCAGTGTTGTTTTAACAGCTCTGGCAAGGTGTGTGTGTGACAGTGCAGGTGACGCTGCAGTTTGCTCTGCATCCACCGCTGTTTGTAGGCATCTGCACGTGTCACTGACTCTTTTTTTTTTTTATTTTATTTTTGTGGAATTGGTGCAGCTCCATTATATTAGAAAAAAATCAAATCTATTAGTGTGACGTGCTTCCATCCGTATACAATACATTGGTTGCAAACACTATAGAAGTACAGAAAGGAGCTTTTCACAGATAGTGAATAGTTGTGTTTCAGTGTTCACTGCAGTCTGTGAGGTTTTGATTTTTTGAGTGCAGATCACGCTCCAGTTAGTTCTTCAACCACTGCTGGTTGTAGTCTGCTGAGCGTGTGTCACTGCCTCATCCTTCACATTTTTCTCTAATTGGTGCTGCTCCATTTTAGTGGAAAAAAATCTAATCTATTAGTGTGACGCGCTTCCATCCGTATACAATACATTGGTTGCAAACACTATAGAAGTACACAAAGGAGTAGCCTTTCACAGATTGTGGACAGTTGTGTTTCAGTGTTCACTTCAGTCTGTGTTTTTTACTTTTTTGAGTGCACATCACGCTCCAGTTACTTGTTCAAGCACTGCTGCTTGTACTCTGCTGAGCGTGTCTCAGTGGCTCATCCTTTTCATTTATCTCCAATTGGTTCTGCTACATTCCATTTAAAATAAATCTAATCTATTAGTGTGACGCGCTTCCATCCGTATACAATACATTGGTTGCAAACACTATAGAAGTACACAAAGGAGTAGCCTTTCACAGATTGTGGACAGTTGTGTTTCAGTGTTCACTTCAGTCTGTGTTTTTTACTTTTTTGAGTGCACATCACGCTCCAGTTACTTGTTCAAGCACTGCTGCTTGTACTCTGCTGAGCGTGTCTCAGTGGCTCATCCTTTTCATTTATCTCCAATTGGTTCTGCTACATTCCATTTAAAATAAATCTAATCTATTAGTGTGACGCGCTTCCATCCGTATACAATACATTGGTTGCAAACACTATAGAAGTACACAAAGGAGTAGCCTTTCACAGATTGTGGACAGTTGTGTTTCAGTGTTCACTTCAGTCTGTGTTTTTTACTTTTTTGAGTGCACATCACGCTCCAGTTACTTGTTCAAGCACTGCTGCTTGTACTCTGCTGAGCGTGTCTCAGTGGCTCATCCTTTTCATTTATCTCCAATTGGTTCTGCTACATTCCATTTAAAATAAATCTAATCTATTAGTGTGACGCGCTTCCATCCGTATACAATACATTGGTTGCAAACACTATAGAAGTACACAAAGGAGTAGCCTTTCACAGATTGTGGACAGTTGTGTTTCAGTGTTCACTTCAGTCTGTGTTTTTTACTTTTTTGAGTGCACATCACGCTCCAGTTACTTGTTCAAGCACTGCTGCTTGTACTCTGCTGAGCGTGTCTCAGTGGCTCATCCTTTTCATTTATCTCCAATTGGTTCTGCTACATTCCATTTAAAATAAATCTTTCTTTTTAGTGGGCGCGCTTCCTTCCCTTAAAAAATTTCCCTTGGTTGGCAAACCAAAACCCCAAGAAGTACACAAAGGAGTAGCCTTTCACAGATTGTGAATAGTTGTGTTTTTAGTTTCACTGCAAATCTGTGAGGTATTTTTATTTATTTTTTTTTTAAAATGCAGTCACGCTCCATTTTTCCCTTTCCCAAACCCCCGCTGGGTAATCTGCTGGGGTGTCTGTCCCCTGGCCCCATCCTTGTCATTTTTTAAAATTGGTGTTCTGTTTATTTATTTTAAAATAATTTTTAAATCATTAAAAGTGACGTGCTTCCTCCGTATACAATACATTGGTTTTCAAAAAATATAGAAGTACACAAACGGGCCCCTTTTACAGTCTGAAAAATGGGGTTTTTTAATTTTTTAAATAAAATATGTATTTTTTAAATTACAAAATAAAAATAATGTTGAAGAGGAAAAGTCCCACACCCCCTTGTTTTTAAATATTACAGGTG
>JARQOD010005412.1:0-48109 GCA_033576555.1 Oophaga sylvatica
CCCAAAAGTGGTTGTCCAATTTGTCCTGAGTACGCTGATACCCCATATGTTGGGGGGATACACTGTTTGGGCACACGGCAGGGCTCGGAAGGGAAGCAGTGATGTTTTGGAATGCAGACTTTGATGGAATGGTCTGTGGGCGTCATGTTCCGTTAGCAAGCCCCTGATGTGCCTAAACAGTGGAAACCCCCCACATGTGACCCCATTTTGGAAACTAGACCCCCTAAGGAACTTATCTAGGTGTGTGGTGAGCACTTTGAACCCCCAAGTTTTTCACTAACATTTATAATGCCCTGGCGTGAAAAAAAAAAAAATTTTTTTTTCCACAAAAGTGATGTTTTAGTCCCCAATTTTTTATTTTCCCAAGAGTAAGAGGAGAAATTGGATCCCAATAGTGGTTGTCCAATTTGTCCTGAGTACGCTGATACCCCATATGTTGGGGGATACACTGTTTGGGCACACGGCAGGGCTCGCAAGGGAAGCAGTGACGTTTTGGAATGCAGACTTTGATGGAATGGTCTGCGGGCGTCATGTTCCGTTAGCAGAGCCCCTGATGTGCCTAAACAGTGGAAACCCCCCACATGTGACCCCATTTTGGAAACTAGACCCCCTAAGGAACTTATCTAGGTGTGTGTGAGCACTTTGAACCCTCAAGTGCTTCACGCAAGTTTGTAATGTAGAGCCGTGAAGAAAAAAAATCATATTTTTTTCCACAAACATGATGTTTTAGTCCCCAAATTTTTATTTTCCCAAGGTAAGAGGAGAAATTGGACACCAAAGTTGTTGTCCAACATGTCCTGAGTATGCTGATACCCCATATGTGGGGGGAACCACTGTTTGGGCGCACGGCAGGGCTTGAAAGGAAGGAGCGCCGTTTGACTTTTCCAAACCAAAATTGGCTGGAATTGCGAACGGACGCCATGTCGCGTTTGGAGGGCCCCTGATGTGCCTAAACAGTGGAAGCCCCCCACATGTGACCCCATTTTGGAAACTAGACCCCCTAAGGAACTTATCTAGATGTGTGGTGAGCACTTTGAACCCTCAAGTGCTTCACGCAAGTTTGTAATGTAGAGCCGTGAAGAAAAAAAATCATATTTTTTTCCACAAGCATGATGTTTTAGTCCCCAATTTTTTATTTTCCCCAGGGTAAGAGGAGAAATTGGACCACAAAAGTTGTTGTCCAACATGTCCTGAGTACGCTGATACCCCATATGTGGGGGGAACCACTGTTTGGGCGCACGGCAGGCTTGAAAGGGAAGGAGCGCCGTTTGACTTTTCCAAACCAAAATTGGCTAGAATTGCGAACGGACGCCATGTCGCGTTTGGAGGGCCCCTGATGTGCCTAAACAGTGGAAGCCCCCCACATGTGACCCCATTTTGGAAACTAGACCCCCTAAGGAACTTATCTAGGTGTGTGGTGAGCACTTTGAACCCCCAAGTGTTTTCACTAACGTTTATAATGCCCTGGCGTGAAAAAAAAAATATATTTTTTTTTCCACAAAAGTGATGTTTTAGTCCCCAATTTTTTATTTTCCCAAGGGTAAGAGGAGAAATTGGACCCCAAAAGTGGTTGTCCAATTTGTCCTGAGTACGCTGATACCCCATATGTTGGGGGATACACTGTTTGGGCACACGGCAGGGCTCGGAAGGGAAGCAGTGACGTTTTGGAATGCAGACTTTGATGGAATGGTCTGTGGGCGTCATGTTCCGTTAGCAGAGCCCCTGATGTGCCTAAACAGTGGAAACCCCCCACATGTGACCCCATTTTGGAAACTAGACCCCCTAAGGAACTTATCTAGGTGTGTGGTGAGCACTTTGAACCCCCAAGTGTTTCACTAACATTTATAATGCCCTGGCGTGAAAAAAAAAAAAAAAATTTTTTTCCACAAAAGTGATGTTTTAGTCCCCAATTTTTTATTTTCCCAAGAGTAAGAGGAGAAATTGGATCCCAAAAGTGGTTGTCCAATTTGTCCTGAGTACGCTGATACCCCATATGTTGGGGGGATACACTGTTTGGGCACACGGCAGGGCTCGCAAGGGAAGCAGTGACGTTTTGGAATGCAGACTTTGATGGAATGGTCTGCGGGCGTCATGTTCCGTTAGCAGAGCCCCTGATGTGCCTAAACAGTGGAAACCCCCCACATGTGACCCCATTTTGGAAACTAGACCCCCTAAGGAACTTATCTAGTGTGTGGTGAGCACTTTGAACCCCCAAGTGTTTCACTAACGTTTATAATGCCCTGGCGTGAAAAAAAAAATATATATTTTTTTTTTCCACAAAAGTGATGTTTTAGTCCCCAATTTTTTTTTTCCCAAGGGTAAGAGGAGAAATTGGACCCCGAAAGTGGTTGTCCAATTTGTCCTGAGTACGCTGATACCCCATATGTTGGGGGGATACACTGTTTGGTCATACGGCAGGGCTCGGAAGGGAAGCAGTGACGTTTTGGAATGCAGACTTTGATGGAATGGTCTGCGGGCGTCATGTTCCGTTAGCAGAGCCCCTGATGTGCCTAAACAGTGGAAACCCCCCACATGTGACCCCATTTTGGAAACTAGACCCCTAAGGAACTTATCTAGGTGTGTGATGAGCACTTTGAACCCCCAAGTGTTTCACTAAAGTTTATAATGCCCAGGTGTGAAAAAAAAAAATCCTACTTTTTACCTCACACAAATGATGTTTTAGTCCCCAATTTTTTATTTTCCCAAGGTTAAGAGGAGAAATTGGACACCAAAAGTTGTTGTTCAATTTGTCCTGAGTACACTGGTACCCCATATGTGGGAAAAAACTGTTCGGGCACAATTTGGGGCTCAGAAGGGAAATTGTGACGTTTTGGAAGCAGACTTTGATGGAATGGTCTGCGGGCGTCATGTTCCGTTTGCAGAGCCCCTGATGTGCCTAAACAGTAAAAAAAACCCACAAGTGACATAATTTTGGAAAGTAGACTCCCAAGGAACTTTTCTAAATGTGCCCCCCTTCTGGAACTAATCTTTCCTGTAAAGTAAATTAGTAGTGCATTGAGGTGTGGTACAATTTGAAACAATCCTTCATACACAGGCCAGGTTTTTCGGGGCAGGTGTCGCATTGGTAAGTGGTGTCCTTGCGTATTCCCCTTTTGTAACACACTCGGCACCTTTTTTGTGGCTTACCTTTTCTTCCAGTTGGCGGGACCACCCCCGGGAAACGCTGACCTGGTATGATACGAGCACCTTCAGTTCCGGAAGTACTGGGCCCGCTGTTTCCTGAGCGCCAAACATCAGGGCCTTAACCACTACCTCCTGAAACTGAAGGTACGTCGTATCGCTGTTGCGTGCACATCGTGACAGCAGGAAAGCGTTGAGCATTGCCATTTGGACGATGTGCACGGACAGCTTCTTGTACCACACCTTGGCCTTTCTCAAAGCACTGTACGGTTGGAGGAGTTGATCAGAGAGATCAACACCCCATGTATTTATTGTACCCCAGTACACAGTCCGGTTTGCGGACCTGTGTAGAGGTACCCCGTACAGTGCTGAGGGCGCTGCCATCACCATGTATGGTGGTCAAGAGAAGGACATCCCTCTTGTCCTTGTACTTGACCACCAACAGGTGGTCGCTACATTGGGCTCTGCTCTCACCCTTTCTGAGCATCAGCCCAAGTAGCGTCTTTGGGAGGCCTCTCTGATTTTTGCGGATGGTACCGCAGGCTGCGGTACCTCGCGCAGAGAGGGATTTGTAGAATGGGATGCTGGAATAAAAGTTATCAGTGTAAAGGTGATAACCTTTATCCAGCAGTGGGTGCACCAAATCCCACACAATTTTCCCACTCACTCCCAGGACGGGGGACACTCAGGGGGTACAATCCTGGTGTCCTTTCCTTCGTAAACTCTAAAGCTGTGTGTGTACCCTGAGGTACTCTCACACAGCTTGTAGAGTTTGATTCCGTACCTTGCCCTCTTGCTGGGCAGGTACTGGCGGAATGCGAGCCGTCCCTTAAAATGAACCAAGGACTCATCCACGCAGATGTCCCTTTGGGCACGTACACTTCAGCAAACTTTTTGTTGAAGTGTTCGATGACCGGCCGAACTTTGAACAGGCGGTCAAAGTTGGGGTCATCTCGTGGGGGACACTGTGCATTATCATTATAATGCAGGAATTTGTGGATGGCCTCAAAACGCGTCCGAGCCATGACCATTCGGAACAGTGGAGTGTTGTATAAAATATCAACACTCCAATATTGCCGAATTTCTGGCTTCTTCAGGATCCCCATATGGAGGACCAGGCCCCAAAACTGCATCATTTCAACTGCGTCTACAGGAGACCAGTTGGAAAATGATGAACGGGGGTTTTGCGCCAAAAATTGCCGAGCGTACAAATTTGTTTGCTCCACCATGAGGTTAATTAAATCCTCAGAGAAAAAGACTTTGAAAAATCTATTTCTGTGAAGCCGGTGGAGTCAAACCTGATTCCTGATTCTGCCACAAAATCAGGAATCAGTGGCTCGTAATTTTCGGGGGCCGGCGTCCATACGGGGTCCGAAGAGGGGTGCGCTGGTTCATTTTCAGGGGCGGGCGCTGCCTCATGTTCTGTCCTGGGCGTCTGCGTGGCGGTTCCGCAGGACCCGAGGAGGAAGATGAGGAGGAAGAAGAATCTTCATCTGAAAAATAAAGAAATGTGGGATCCTCTCCCTCGCTATCAGTGTCGGAGGCAAGGAAAGCGTATGCCTCCTCCACTGAATAGCGCTGTTGGGATGAGCGTGACGAGCGGGACATTTTTTTTGTGAATGTGGTGCTTTGTGTGAACTTTATTTATAACTGTGTGTGTGTGTGGGGGGGGGATAGTGATTGGTGTAAACTAAGCTGAAAAGAAAAAGCTAAAAGAAAAGAAAGCTAATAGGGAAAAAAAAGGCCTGTGAAAAAAAGTCTAAACCAGCAGGCACGAGCTCTGATAAGTGACCGGTGTCACTTATCAAAGTTCCGTGGCTGCTGGATGTGCGCACGGGAGTGACGGAAAGGGGGGTGAAAAAAAAAACTGGCAGGCACGAGCTCTGATAAGTGACCGGTGTCACTTATCAAAGTTCCGCGGCTGCTGGATGTGCGCACGGGAGTGGCGGAAAGGGGGGTGAAAAAAAAAAAAACTGGCAGGCACGAGCTCTGATAAGTGACCGCTGTCACTTATCAAAGTTCCGCGGCTGCTGGATGTGCGCACGGGAGTGGCGGAAAGGGGGGTGAAAAAAAAAACTGGCAGGCACGAGCTCTGATAAGTGACCGCTGTCACTTATCAAAGTTCCGCGGCTGCTGGATGTGCGCACGGGAGTGGCGGAAAGGGGGATGAAAAAAAAACAACAGGAACGAGCTCTGATAAGTGACTGGTGTCACTTATCAAAGTTCCGCGGCTGCTGGATGTGCGCACGGGAGTGGCGGAAAAGTTGGTGGGAAAAAAAAAAAAACAGCAGGAACGAGCTCTGATAAGTGACTGGTGTCACTTATCAAAGTTCCGTGGCTGCTGGGTGTGCGCACGGGAGTGGCGGAAAAGTTGGTGAAAAAAAACAAAAAAAAAACAGCAGGAACGAGCTCTGATAAGTGACTGGTGTCACTTATCAAAGTTCCGTGGCTGCTGGGTGTGCGCACGGGAGTGGCGGAAAAGTTGGTGGAAAAAAAAAAAAAACAGCAGGAACGAGCTCTGATAAGTGACTGGTGTCACTTATCAAAGTTCCGTGGCTGCTAGGTGTGCGCACGGGAGTGGCGGAAAAGTTGGTGAAAAAAAACAAAAAAAAAACAGCAGGAACGAGCTCTGATAAGTGACTGGTGTCACTTATCAAAGTTCCGTGGCTGCTGGATGTGCGCACGGGAGTGGCGGAAAAGTTGGTGAAAAAAAAAAAAAAACGGCAGGAACGAGCTCTGATAAGTGACTGGTGTCACTTATCAAAGTTCCGTGGCTGCTGGATGTGCGCACGGGAGTGGCGGAAAGTGGGGGTGAAAAAAAAACAGCAGGCACGAGCTCTGATAAGTGACCGCTGTCACTTATCAAAGTTTGCGGCTGCTGGATGTGCGCACGGAGGGGGGTGCGAAAGTGTTGATGGGTGAACTGCGTCACCAATCAACGCTCGGCGGCGCAAAGGGGGGGTAAAAAGAGGGGGAAAGGGAAGGGGGGAGGGGGGAATGGGGGATTGGGGTGGATCGGGCAGGGATCGGGGCTCAAAAACTCACGTTTGTAGTCTTTTCTTTCTTTTCTCTTCTTTCTTCTCTCTTCTTTCTTCTCTCTTCTTTCTTCTCTCTTCTTTCTTCTCTCTTCAGCAGGAGTTGTGGTGTCACAGGCTACTGTGGCACCACAAGGCCCAGCACAGGAGGAGATCTGGCAGTGTGACCGCACAGCAGGAATCCTCAGCAAGTGTGAGGACCCCTGCAGTGCGGTCAGACAGGTCAGATCCAGTTTGCAGACAGGTCACAGAGCGGTCACATCGCTGCTGTGACCTGTCATTGGTGGGATCGATGATCACATCAATCCCACCAATCAAAGGAGACCCCTGCATTGCCGGTTGCTAGGCACCGGCCTAGTAATCAGAGCTCACAGCTCCGATTCCTAGGCAGGTCACCGGCAGGTCACCTAGCAGGGCACAGAGCGGTCACACCGCTGCTGTGCCCTGTGATTGGCGCGATCGTCGATGACATCGATCGCGCCAATCAGCTCCTTCATGCCCTACAGGCCCTGGCCTAGGATCGGTGCTATTACTGCACCGATCCAGGCAGGTACAGGCAGGGCACAGCGCAGATATACCGCGGCTGTGCCCTGCGATTGGCGCGATCGATGTGATCGGCGATCGCGCCAATCCGGGGGGGGTCTGGACCTTCCTAGGCCCAGGCCTAGGATCGAGTACATCGGTACTCGATCCTAGCCTGCGATCTCACTGTTTTAGCCGCTCTGATTGGCTGAAACAGTGAGAAAGGCTGTGATTGGCTGTTCAGAATTCAACAGCCAATCACAGCGATCGGGAGGCCTGAGGGGGGAGGACGCAGCCCGGGATGCCGACACCAACTTCCAAGAGGTAAGCTGGCGTCGGAATTTTAATGCGATCACCGCTACTTAAGTCGCGATGTCGCATTAAAGGGCATGATGTACTATCCCGTCCATGGTCAGAATGGCACTGGTTTTATGGACGGGATAGTACGTCTAATGTCAGAGAGGGGTTAAATAGTCTAATATGCCTCTAGTGGCAATGCTGAGAAGTGTGCGTGAATGAAAATCAGGCTTTACAGTTACCTTTCTGTGCATTTTCCAGGAGACATGTGTGCCTTGCGCAGCTGGGCCACACATCTGTCCGTGATACCAGCCGGTACATGGTAGTGTGTGAGGAGCGTACAGCTCTATATGGTGTGGGAAAAAATGAACGGTCGATAACTGTGCAGAAAAAAAAGAATAAAAGTATTAGTGCTGTGTAAAAAGCAGTCTGCACAGCAGTGTACACACAGCAATACAGCTATCAGGCAGCCTAATAACCAGCGCTGCTGCACACAAGAAAATCCTCCCCTGTCACTGCACACTAACTGTAAAGCACAATTGCTATCAGCACAAGCACATAAGAACTACTCTTTCCAGCCCTAAGGCCTGGGTCTCACATAGCGATACACCAGCGATCCCGACAACGATATGCACTTGTCAGGATCGCTGGTGTATCGCTACATGATCGCTGTTGAGCTGCCAAACAGGCAGCTCAGGGCAGCGATCAGCACAGCGACACTGCGGGTAACATCGCTTAGTTACCCGCAGTGTACCTTGGATACCAGCGCCCTGATGCAGGGAGCTGGTAACCAAGGTACACGTCGGGTTTCCAGGCGCGGGGCGGAGCCTGGAAACCCGCTGTGTACCTTGGTTACCAGCTCTCTGCATCAGGGCGCTGGTATCCAAGGTACACAGCGGGTTTCCAGGCACAGCCCCGCGCCTGGAAACCCGCTGTGTACCTTGGTTACCAGCGGATCGCTGGTCTCCCGCCTGTCACACGCAGCGATGCGTGCCTGTCAGCGGGAGACCAGCGATCAAAAAAATGTCCAGGACATTCAGCGACGATCAGCGATACCCAGCAGGGGGCTGATCGTCGCTGAATGTCACACACAGCGATATCGCTGGGGAGATCACTGCTGCGTCACAAAACTAGTGACTCAGCAGCAATTTCGGTAGCGAGATCGCTGTGTGAGACGGGGGCTTTACTCTCTCCCTACTGATAAACAGCGTCAACAACCTCTCTCTGCTGTTAATATCGGCAGAAGTAAAATGGAGGTCGGCGGTCAGGGCTTTTATAGACACTATGACGCCCCCCAAAGCAAGCCAATCACTGCAATGCCCTTCTCTAAGATGGTGGTTGATGCTGCAGATGTCATCTTGTTGCCCACAGTGTATGTCCTTGCTCATTGGCTGAAAAAAGGCACCTGCAAGCATTATGGGAAAACTGACTTGGGCGCTGGGGTCGACAACCGCATGGCTGACTGCACGCTATGGTCGGGTTTCGGCCAACGAAATGCGACTTGGCGAAAGTCGGCGACTTTTGAATCTGACCAACCTGTTTCGCTCAACTCTACTTATGGTGTCTTGGATGTGCTATGCCCAGAGGAAAATAAAGCAGAACTGTTTGACGTGATTCTGGACTCTGACTCAAATTTCTCTGTATGCTCCCTCACGGGAGGAGAACACCTTAGAACAATAGACACTACAGAGGTAAAACACCACACAGCTTCCAGTGTATCGACCCCGCGGCCGTCCCTTTACAATTATATTGCACATAAAAGCATTTCACATCATATATTCAACACAACAGATTTGCAACACAAATTAACTAATGATTACCCAAGGATTGATAGTATTTTATTTTCAACTCATTCAAGATCAAGAGCCTTTTGATAAACAAGATTTTTGGCTTTTCTTTTCGGTGCAAAGATGAACAGATTTTTGGCAGTTCCACCTCTTGAACAAGCCACCTAAAGTTGATCATGAGAAAAGCATGGAGATTGCAAATAGATTCCTAATACTTTCAAGAACTGTCCCTTAGCCTTATTAATGGACATTGCAAATGCCGATCGAAGTGGAAACTGGAGGCGTTTAAAATCAAAAGAATTCTTGGAATGAAAAAGTCCTCTCCTTTGGCACCTCCTGTTGCTGAGCTGTGTATCTAATCTTATCCTGTGTATTACAGACTGCTGACCTGTGTTTCTAATTCTGTCCTGTGTGATACTGTCTGCTGACCTGTGTATCTAATCCTGTCCTGTGTGATACTATCTGCTGAGCCGTGTATCTAATCCTATCCTGTGTGATACTGTCTCCTGAGCTGTGTATCTAATCCTATCCTGTGTGATACTGACTGCTGAGCTGTGTATCTAATTCTATCCTGTGTGATACTGTCTGCTGATCTGTGTATCTAATCCTATCTTGTGTGTTACTATCTGCTGAGCCGTGTATCTAATCCTATCCTCTGTGATACTGTCTGCTGAGCCGTGTATCTAATCCTTTCTTGTGTGATACTGTCTGTTGACCTGTGTATCTAATCCTATCCTCTGTGACACTGTCTGCTGAGTGGTGTATCTAATTCTATCCTGTGTGATACTGTCTGCTGAGCCGTGTATCTAATCCTATCCTGTGTGATACTGTCTGCTGAGCCGTGTATCTAATCCTATCCCGTGTGTTACTATCTGCTGAGCCGTGTATCTAATCCTATCTTGTGTGATAGTCTTCTGAGCCGTGTATTTAGTCTTATCCTGTGTGATACTTATTGCTGACCTGTGTATCTAATTCTATCCTGTGTGATACTGTCTGCTGAGCCGTACATCTAATCCTATCCTGTGTGATACAGTCTGCTGAGCCATGTATCTAATCCTATCCTTTGTGTTACTGTCTGCTGAGCTGTGTATCTAATCCTATCCTGTGTGATAGTCTGCTGAGCCGTGTATCTAATCCTATCCTGTGTGATACTGTCTGCTGAGCTGTGTACGTAATCCTATCCTGTGTGATACAGTCTGCTGAGCCGTGTATCTAATCCTATCTTGTGTGATACTGTCTGCTGAGCCGTGTATCTAATCCTCTCCTGTGTGATACTGTCTGCTGAGCCATGTATCTAATCCAATTCTGTGTGATACAGTCTGCTGAGCCGTGTATCTAATGCTATCCTATGTGATACTGTCTTCTGAGCCATGTATCTAATCCTATCCTGTGAGTTACTGTCTGTTGAGTCGTGTATCTAATCCTATCCTCTGTGATACTGTCTGCTGAGCCGTGTATCTAATCCTTTTTTGTGTGATACAGTCTCCTGTGCCGTGTATCTAATCCTATCCTCTGTGAAACTGTCTTCGTAGCCGTGTATCTAATCCTATCCTGTGTGATACCGTCTGCTGAACCGAGTATCTAATCCTATCCTGTGTGATACTGTCTGCTGAGCCGTGTATCTAATCCTATCCTGTGTGATACTGTCTTCTGAGCTGTGTATCTAATCCTATCCTGTGTGACACTGTCTTCTGAGCTGTGTATCTAATCCTATCCTGTGTGATACTGTCTTCTGAGTTGTGTATCTAATCCTATCTTGTGTGATACTGTCTGCTGAGCCGTGTATCTAATCCTATCATGTGTGATACTGTCTGCTGACCCGTGTATCTACTCCTATCCTGTGTGACACTGTCTTCTGAGCTGTGTATCTAATCCTATCCTGTGTGATACTGTCTTCTGAGTTGTGTATCTAATCCTATCTTGTGTGATACTGTCTGCTGAGCCGTGTATCTAATCCTTTCTTGTGTGTTACTGTCTGCTGATCCGTGTATCTAATCCTATCCTGTGTGATACAGTCTGCTGAGCCATGTATCTAATCCTATCCTGTGTGATGCTGTCTGCTGAGCTGTGTATGTAATACTATCCTGTGTGATACAGTCTGCTGAGCCGTGTATCTAATCCTATCTTGTGTGATACTGTCTGCTGAGCCGTGTATCTAATCCTCTCCTGTGTGATACTGTCTGCTGAGCCATGTATCTAATCCAATTCTGTGTGATACAGTCTGCTGAGCCGTGTATCTAATGCTATCCTATGTGATACTGTCTTCTGAGCCATGTATCTAATCCTATCCTGTGTGTTACTGTCTGCTGAGTCGTGTATCTAATCCTATCCTGTGTGATACAGTCTGCTGAGTGTATCTAATCCTATCCTGTGTGATACTGTCTTCTGAGCTGTGAATCTAATCCTATCCTGTGTGATACTGACTGCTGAGCTGTGTATCTAATCCTATCCTGTGTGATACTGTCTGCTGAGCCGTGTATCTAATCCTATCCTGTGTGATATTGTCTGCTGAGCCGTGTATATAATCCTATCCTGTGTGATACAGTCTGCTGAGCCGTGTATCTAATCCTATCCTGTGTGATACTATCTCCTGAACCGCGTATATAATCCTATCCTGTGTGTTACTGTCCGATGAGCCGTGTATTTAATGCTATCCTGTGTGATACTGTCTGCTGAGCTGTGTATCTAATCCTATCCTGTGTGATACTGTCTGCTGAGCAGTGTATCTAATCCTATCCTGTGTGATACTGTCTGCTGAGCTGTGTATCTAATCTTATCCCGTTTGTTACTATATGCTAAGATGTGTATCTAATCCTATCTTGTGTGATACTGTCTGCTGAGCAGTGTATCTAATCCTATCCTGTGTGATACTGTCTGCTGAGCCGTGTATTTAATCCAATCCACAGTAATACAGTCTGCTGAGCCGTGTATCTAATTCTATCCTTTGTGATACAGTGTGCTTAGCCGTGTATCTAATGCTATCCTATGTGATACTGTCTTCTGAGCTGTGTTTCTAATCTTATCCTGTGTGATACTGTCTGCTGAGCCGTGTATCTAATCCTATCCTGTATGTTACTATCTGCTGATCCGTGTATCTAATCCTATCCTCTGTGAAACTGTCTTCGGAGCCGTGTATCTAATCCTATCCTGTGTGATACCGTCTGCTGAGCCGTGTATCCAATCCTATCCTGTGTGATACTGTCTTCTGACCTGTGTATCTAATCCTATCCTGTGTGATACTGTCTTCTGACCTGTGTATCTAATCCTATCCTGTGTGATACTGTCTTCTGAGCTGTGTATTTAATCCTATCCTGTGTGATACTGACTGCTGAGCCGTGTATCTAATCCTATCCTGTGTGATACTGTCTGCTGAGCGGTGTATGTAATCCTATCCTGTGTGATACAGTCTGCTTAGCCGTGTATCTAATGCTATCCTATGTGATACAGTCTGCTTAGCCGTGTATCTAATGCTATCCTATGTGATACTGTCTTCTGAGCTGTGTATCTAATCCTATCCTGTGTGATACTGCCTGCTGAGCCATGTATCTAATCCTATCCTCTGTGATACTGTCTGCTGAGCCGTGTGTCTAATCCTATCCTCTGTGAAACTGTCTTCGGAGCC
Source organism: Oophaga sylvatica (assembly GCA_033576555.1). Classification (NCBI taxonomy): domain Eukaryota; kingdom Metazoa; phylum Chordata; class Amphibia; order Anura; family Dendrobatidae; genus Oophaga; species Oophaga sylvatica. Next base: position 12,405 of record JARQOD010005412.1, read on the forward strand.
GTGTATCTAATCCTATCCTGTGTAATACCGTCTGCTGAGCCGTGTATCCAATCCTATCCTGTGTGATACTGTCTTCTGACCTGTGTATCTAATCCTATCCTGTGTGATACTGTCTTCTGACCTGTGTATCTAATCCTATCCTGTGTGATACTGTCTTCTGAGCTGTGTATTTAATCCTATCCTGTGTGATATTGACTGCTGAGCCGTGTATCTAATCCTATCCTGTGTGATACTGTCTGCTGAGCGGTGTATGTAATCCTATCCTGTGTGATACAGTCTGCTGAGTCATGTATCTAATCCTATACTCTGTGACACTGTCTGCTGAGCCGTGTATCTAATCCTTTTGTGATGAGACTGCCAGCTTCATATCCTGTACTGCTCCAGAACTTTCCCCATAGTACTACAACCCCCACCGTTTGCAAGTACAGGGCAAAGTTACCCCTCCCTCCTTCTCTCTGCAGCACACTCTATCTCTCATCCCTCCCACCTCAGGAATTTTCCTTTGTCTTCCCAAACCCTGCAAAAGTCCTATAGCAGCCATTTTGGAGAATCCATTCTTTTTGGTTAATAACACGGTGGGAGCGTTCGCTAGAAACACGAAAGTACTGTTGTGAAACATGCGCCTGATAGGCATCGTTCCCGTGGTACTGGTAAACCCGTAACTCCAACAGAACCCGAGAAATGGAATTCTCGGGTGCCCCATGAACTATCCCCACCCAAGTGTGGGCTCATTGGAACCATCATTTTAGAGTAAGATCATTGATAGGTCTGCCGTTATTCTGCTAGGTTCACAGGACGAGGGATGGACCTTATGATATTTCAGAGCTCAAATCATACACTTCTGTCCCTGGGAGGTGGCCAGAAAAACCAGCCCCGTTTGTGAGGTCAGCAGCCCACATGTATAAGTCTGGCAGTGACCCCCCCCCTGGGTCAGTCCCTGCTGTGAGGTCCTGAGTAAGAGATCTGCCAATGAACTATGACGTGTGGCTCCTTCCCCCTAGCCTGGCTTGCCTGTAAATGATCTAACAACCATGTGAGTGATTTTCATCTGTAATCCTATTTTATTTTATAACTGCATCTGTACATAACGATATTGTCTCAGTTTGTTACATCTTTTTATATTATATAAGCACTGCCTGTTTTTTAAGGAATAAACCTATAAATTTATTAGTTTGTTTCTCCTGCTCTATAAACGAATTTGCACGTGCCTGAAGCACTACGCTACTGTTTTGGGGTTGCTACGGACCCGCTTGATAAATTGTTCATCAAAAGCCGTAGCTGGTGGCAGCTAAAAGAAGGGGTGTAAAGTGTTAATCTATTGGGTGACGCTGGCAGTGACGGAGCGGGGTTTATAAGGGTACTGCCTGGCTGCAGCCAGGAGTAATTATAATTCCCTCACTGCAGCATGCCCAATAGCCAGCACACATCCCAGTGACCCGTCTGGCGACTAATTATCCTAGGTGCAGTTCCCTGACTGACCTGAGGGTAAGGGGGGCGCCAGAGAGCTGCAAGTTCCTAAGTGGAAGTGGGATAATTATAAATCCCTGCAGTTTACTGGGTCGGACGGCAGCAGCCGTCGTGTGGGTGCACGTTCCATCACATTTGCGGCACGGAGGGATCACAGGCTGTGATACCCCGGGCTATCGTGTGGCGGACCGTGTGCCCGTTCATCACATATTGGTGGCAGAGCGGTGGGATTATAGAGCATTAGTGATCCGGTTTGAGCAATCATTCCATTCACTAAAAAACGTGCACGGTTCTTCAGCGACCCTGCAGCTAAAGTTTTGGAGAACAGACTCAGTGTTTATTAGTCCTGAGACAATTGTGTGTACTTGCGGTTACCCCTCCCTTCTCTTTGTTTTTCTATCCTATCTTTTATTTGGCAACCATGGCTACAAGAGGAGCAAGTTGGTTCGAAAAGCAGAACAGGGACACTCTTGTGGGAATCTGCGTGTACCACGGCCTTGACCACAAGAACCAAACCAAAACCCGACTGGTCCAGGCCCTGAAGGAACTGGAAGAGCACCAGAGTGTGGCGGGCACAGGAGCCGGCCCAAGCCAAGGTGGTGCTGCAGCAGAGGCCCAAACCCTGCATGCTTACACCCAGGGCGGGATGGACCCTTACCTGCAGGCGGCCCTGGAGGGACTCACCGCTGACAACTGGGAAGATCGCCTGAGGCTGATCCAGCAAGCTCAAGAGAGAGCCGACCAGCGAGAGGCCAAACAGCGAGAGGCTGAGAGAGCCGAGCGCCAAGCCCAGCGAGAGGCTGAGCGGGAGGCTGAGAGAGCCGAGCGGGAAGCTCAGAGAGCCCATGAACTGGAGCTGCTCAGACAAGGGGCAACGCCCTCCACAGCCCTGAGCGGTACACCCAGCAGCTCTCAGAGTCCGAAGCCCCGGCCAGGAGCACTTTCCCGTGCTGGAAAGGGACGGAGACTTGGACACTTTTCTGCGGGCCTTTGAGAAAGTCTGCAGACAGTACCGGCTGCCTGCCGACCAATGGGCCAGGTACTTGACCCCCGGGCTAAAGGGCAAAGCTTTGGAGGCGTTCGCTTCCCTCGGTCCAGATCAAGACAGTGACTATGAGGCCATCAAGCAGGCCCTGATTGCCAAGTACCAGCTAACCCCTGAGGTATACCGAAAGAAGTTCCGGAACCTCCAACGTGGCCCACACGACAGTTATAGCGATGTGGTGCAAGGACTCAGGAACCACTTTGACCAGTGGATCCATGGACTGTCAGTTGACACCTTTAAGGAGCTGAAAGACCTGATGATCAAAGACCAGTTCCTGCATCTGTGCCCAGCGGAGGTCAGACAGTTCATCCTGGACCGAGAACCGGAGGACGCGGTCACAACAGCACGGATCGCCGACAGCTATGAGGCCAACCGGAAACCAGAGGTGCGGAAGCCCGTCACCACCCGCTGGGGAGGGGGTAAGCCTGCAACCAACCCCAGTGCCCCTGCCAGTCGTCCCTCTGGAGGCACTATCCCCTTTGCCAGCGCCAGGCCTACATCAGACCCCCCAGTGTTTCTCCTGTAAAAGGACTGGACACATCAGCGCCACCTGTCCGGAGAGGCAGAAGAAACCCCCAGCCAAGGCCTCCGGGCCCAACGCCTCTGTTCTTTTGGTGGGTGGTGTGGTGGGGAGGGTTGATGACAACGTGCAGCCCGTCCGCGTGGGGGCCCGTCTTGCTACAGGCCTCAAGGACACCGGGGCTGAACAACCCTCATCCGACCCCAACTGGCGGCCCCTGAAGAGTTGATTCCGGGGAAAACCTTAACTGTCACAGGGATTGGGGGCGTCCACTACCCCTTGCCGATAGCCCGAGTTTTCATTGACTGGGGTGCCGGGAGCGGGGTGAAGGAAGTGGGGGTGTCCGAAAACCTGCCCACTGATGTTTTACTGGGGACTGATCTGGGGAGGATGGTGGCGTACTATGTCCCTGACACCCCTTCCCAATCTGATGATAAGGTTAACGTTAACCATGATGATGATGTTGATGATGATGGGAAACTGAATGTGTTACATGCCAATGCTTTGCGAAGTGATTATGCAACTGATAACCTTTCTTTCCCTAGGAATGATGTTGATAGAGATGTATCTGTGCCATCTGAATCTGTTAACCCTTTCTCTGAAGTGGTAGATGTGTCCACAGGTACAGGAGCGTTCAGCCACGTCGCTCTGCGGAGTGAGACGGCTGAGGAACCCCTAGCAGGAGCAAGCGACAGTGCTCAAGGAAATGGGGAGGTGCATGGGAACCGTGAGGAAGGTGAAGCCATGACACTGACCAGTGCCACCGAGGAAGGTAACTGGCCCATAAGTAGCACTGCTCCTGAAGTGTTGGGGGTGGATGGGGAGGTAGAGCCCATAGCAGCGCAGGCTGATGGGTCTGTAGAAATCCCCGGGGAGACTGCATATGTAGCTGCTGTCACCCGCAGTCAGAGTGCCCGGATCGCAGGTAGCGCCCTGCCATCTGGACCCTCCTCCGCTACAGGAGAGACTGAACCAGAGGTGGACCCAGAGCCGGTCCCAGAGGGTCCCAGTGAGGAAGGAACCCTGACGTCACTTTTGGCTGCCTCCAGCCAGGAGTTCCAGGCTGCTCTGCACTCAGATGCGAGCCTGGAGAACTTGAGGCACCTCGCCGAGACGCCCACCTCCGTGACTGATAAGGAGAGGGTGTTCTGGGAACGAGGAAGGTTGTACCGGGAGACAGTACCCAGAGACTCCCAAAAGGAGTGGTTGAGAGAAAAACAGCTGGTCGTCCCGCACCAGTTCCGAGGTGAGTTGTTGAGGATTGCCCATGAGATTCCACTGGCTGGACACTTGGGGATTAGCAAAACTAAGGCACGGCTGTCTCAACACTTCTATTGGCCCAAGATGGGGACAGATGTGACTAACTACTGCCGCTCCTGTATCACCTGTCAAAGAGTGGGGAAGGCGGGGCCTGCTCTTAAGGCTCCCCTGATCCCGTTGCCAGTGATAGAGGAGCCTTTCCAGAGGATCGCGGTGGACATTGTGGGCCCGCTGGCCGTCCCCAGCAGCTCTGGAAAGCAATACATCCTGACTGTGGTAGACTACGCTACCCGGTACCCGGAGGCGGTAGCTCTGTCCTCAACTAGGGCAGATAAGGTGGCAGATGCACTGGTGACCATCTTTTCACGGGTAGGATTTCCCAGGGAGATGCTTACCGATCAAGGGACCCAATTTATGTCTCGCCTAATGAAGGCTCTCTGCAGCAAAATGCAGGTGACGCATATGGTATCGAGTGCGTATCACCCACAGACCAATGGTTTGTGTGAGCGCTTTAACGGTACCCTCAAACAGATGCTCCGCATGCTGGTTGAGACCCAGGGACGCGATTGGGAGCGGTACCTCCCACACCTGCTATTTGCCTACAGAGAAGTCCCACAGGCCTCGACGGGGTTCTCCCCCTTCGAGCTCCTGTATGGTAGGCGAGTCCGGGGACCCCTTGGGTTGATAAGAGAATCCTGGGAAGATGAGCCAAACCCCACGGAAGTGTCCATCGTGGATTATGTCATGCGCTTCCGCGACAAGATGCAGACCTTGACGCAGTTGGTGCATGACAACATGACGCAGGCTCAGGCTGGCCAGAAGCACTGGTACGACCAGAACGCCCAGGAGCGGACCTACCAGGTGGGTCAAAAGGTGTGGGTGCTGGTGCCCGTACCAAAGGATAAGCTTCAGGCAGCCTGGGAAGGCCCGTACGTCGTGCACCAACAGCTCAACCCAGCCACCTACGTGGTCACGCTTGACCACACTCGGGGTAGGCGCAAGGCCTTTGACGTCAACATGATGAAGGCCCATCACGAACGTGAAGCCTGCGTCCTACCGGTCTGCAATCTGCCCGAGGACGGGGAAGAGGATCCCCTCCTAGACATGCTGGCCCAAGCTAATGCCAATGGGTCCATTGAGGACATGGAGGTAAATGCCTCGCTAACCGTCTCCCAGCGGTTGCAGTTGCTGACCACTCTGGAACCCTTCCGGGCCGAGTTCACGAACCGACCCGGAAGGACCGAGTTGGCAGTCCACGAGGTGGACACCGGGAATCACGCCCCGTTACGGCGGACACCTTATCGGATCTCTGAGGAAGTGCAGCAGATTATGTGCCAGGAGATCCATGAGATGTTGCAGCTGGGGGTGATCCGGCAGTCCAAAAGCGCGTGGGCCTCACCTGTAGTTCTCGTGCCAAAAAAGGATCGGACCACCCGGTTCTGCGTGGACTACAGGGGGCTCAACGCCATCACTACCTCTGATGCGCACCCAATGCCACGCATCGAGGATCTGCTGGAGCGGTTGGCGAATGCCAAGTACATATCCATCATGGATTTAAGCCGGGGATACTGGCAGATTCCCCTGAGCCCTGAGGCGCAGGAGAAATCCGCCTTTATCACCCCTTTTGGACTGTACGAGTCCACGGTCATGCCTTTCGGCATGAAGAATGCCCCTGCCACTTTCCAGCGGATGGTCAACCACCTGCTTCAGGGACTGGAGGAGTACGCTGTGGCGTACCTGGACGACATTGCCGTCTTCAGTTCCACCTGGGAGGAACACCTTCAGCATCTCCAGGAGGTGCTCAAGCGTATTCACCAGGCAGGTCTGACCATCAAGCTGGGAAAATGCCAGATGGGCATGAGGGAGGTCCACTACCTGGGGCACCGGGTAGGCGGGGGTTCCATGAGTCCAGAGCCCGAGAAAGTGGACGCGATCGTGTCCTGGCCCACCCCCAGGACCAAAAAGCAGGTGAAGTCCTTCCTGGGCACTGCAGGGTACTATAGGCGTTTCGTACCGAACTATAGCGCCATTGCAAAACCCTTGACGGACCTCACCAAGGGCGGTCTACCCCAAACAGTCAACTGGACAGATGGCTGTGAGGCGGCATTCCGAGCTTTGAAAACAGCCCTGTGCAGCTCTCCAGTGTTGAAAGCCGTCGACAGCAGTCGGCCATTCCTGGTACAGACTGACGCCAGCGAATTTGGCCTCGGTGCTGTACTCAGCCAGGTTGATTCGGGGGACCAGGAGCACCCCGTATTGTACCTGAGCCGGAAACTTCTGCCAAGGAAAGTGGCATACTCCACCATCGAGAAGGAGTGCCTGGCCATGGTCTGGGCACTGCAACGTTTGCAGCCCCGTATTGTACCTGAGCCGGAAACTTCTGCCAAGGAAAGTGGCATACTCCACCATCGAGAAGGAGTGCCTGGCCATGGTCTGGGCACTGCAACGTTTGCAGCCCTACCTGTACGGGCGCACCTTCAAGGTGGTCACCGACCACAACCCTCTGAGCTGGCTGCACACAGTGTCCGGAACCAATGGTAGGTTGCTACGCTGGAGCCTTGCCCTGCAGCAGTATGATTTTGCCGTACAACACAAGAAAGGTAGTGATCATGGGAATGCCGATGGGTTGTCACGACGTGGCAAACCCGCTGAGGTGCGCATGTCGGATTACCGGCAGGTCATGCCTCCGTAGCGCCCTCTAAGGGGGGGAGGTGTGATGAGACTGCCAGCTTCATATCCTGTACTGTTCCAGAACTTTCCCCATAGTACTACAACCCCCACCGTTTGCAAGTACAGGGCAAAGTTACCCCTCCCTCCTTCTCTCTGCAGCGCACTCTATCTCTCATCCCTCCCACCTCAGGAATTTTCCTTTGTCTTCCCAAACCCTGCAAAAGTCCTATAGCAGCCATTTTGGAGAATCCATTCTTTTTGGTTAATAACACGGTGGGAGCGTTCGCTAGAAACACGAAAGTACTGTTGTGAAACATGCGCCTGATAGGCATCGTTCCCGTGGTACTGGTAAACCCGTAACTCCAACAGAACCCGAGAAATGGAATTCTCGGGTGCCCCATGAACTAGCCCACCCAAGTGTGGGCTCATTGGAACCGTCATTTTAGAGTAAGATCATTGATAGGTCTGCCGTTATTCTGCTAGGTTCACAGGACGAGGGATGGACCTTATGATATTTCAGAGCTCAAATCATACACTTCTGTCCCTGGGAGGTGGCCAGAAAAACCAGCCCCGTTTGTGAGGTCAGCAGCCCACATGTATAAGTCTGGCAGTGACCCCCCCCCTGGGTCAGTCCCTGCTGTGAGGTCCTGAGTAAGAGATCTGCCAATGAACTATGACGTGTGGCTCCTTCCCCCCAGCCTGGCTTGCCTGTAAATGATCTAACAACCATGTGAGTGATTTTCATCTGTAATCCTATTTTATTTTATAACTGCATCTGTACATAACAATATTGTCTCAGTTTGTTACATCTTTTTATATTATATAAGCACTGCCTGTTTTTTAAGGAATAAACCTATAAATTTATTAGCTTGTTTCTCCTGCTCTATAAACGAATTTGCACGTGCCTGAAGCACTACGCTACTGTTTTGGGGTTGCTACGGACCCGCTTGATAAATTGTTCATCAAAAGCCGTAGCTGATGGCAGCTAAAAAGAAGGGGTGTAAAGTGTTAATCTATTGGGTGACGCTGGCAGTGATGGAGCGGGGTTTATAAGGGTACTGCCTGGCTGCAGCCAGGAGTAATTATAATTCCCTCACTGCAGCGTGCCCAATAGCCAGCACACATCCCAGTGACCCGTCTGACGACTAATTATCCTAGGTGCAGTTCCCTGACTGACCTGAGGGTAAGGGGGGTGCCAGAGAGCTGCAAGTTCCTAAGTGGAAGTGGGATAATTATAAATCCCTGCAGTTTTCTGGGTCGGACGGCAGCAGCCGTCGTGTGGTGCACGTTCCATCACATTTGCGGCACGGAGGGATCACAGGCCGTGATACCCCGGGCTATCGTGTGGCGGACCGTGTGCCCGTTCATCACACCTTTCTTGTGTGATACAGTCTGCTGAGCCGTGTATCTAATCCTATCCTCTGTGAAACTGTCTTCGGAGCCGTGTATCTAATCCTATCCTGTGTGATACAGTCTGCTGAGCCGTGTATCTAATCCAATCCTGAGTAATACAGTCTGCTGAGCCGTGTATCTAATTCTATCCTGTGATACAGTGTGCTTAGTCATGTATCTAATGCTATCCTATGTGATACTGTCTTCTGAGCTGTGTATCTAATCTTATCCTGTGTGATACTGTCTGCTGAGCCGTGTATCTACTCCTATCCTGTATGTTACTATCTGATGATCCGCGTATCTAATCCTATCCTGTGTGATACAGTCTGCTTAGCCGTGTATCTAATGCTATCCTATGTGATACTGTCTTCTGCGCTATGTATCTAATCCTATCCTGTGTGATACTGCCTGCTGAGCCATGTATCTAATCCTATCCTGTGTGTTACTGTCTGCTGAGTCGTGTATCTAATCCTATCCTCTGTGATACTGTCTGCTGAGCCGTGTATCTAATCCTTTCTTGTGTGATACAGTCTGCTGAGCTGTGTATCTAATCCTATCCTCTGTGAAACTGTCTTCGGAGCCGTGTATCTAATCCTATCCTGTGTGATACCGTCTGCTCAGCCGTGTATCCAATCCTATCCTGTGTGATACTGTCTTCTGACCTGTGTATCTAATCCTATCCTGTGTGATACTGTCTTCTGACCTGTGTATCTAATCCTATCCTGTGTGATACTGTCTTCTGAGCTGTGTATTTAATCCTATCCTGTGTGATATTGACTGCTGAGCCGTGTATCTAATCCTATTCTGTGTGATACTGTCTGCTGAGCGGTGTATGTAATCCTATCTTGTGTGTTACTGTCTGCTGAGCCGTGTATCTAATCCTATCCTGTGTGATACTGTCTTCTGAGCTGTGTATCTAATCCTATCCTGTGTGATACAGTCTGCTGAGTCGTGTATCTAATCCTATACTCTGTGACACTGTCTGCTGAGCCGTGTATCTAATCCTTTCTTGTGTGATACAGTCTGCTGAGCCGTGTATCTAATCCTATCCTCTGTGAAACTGTCTTCGGAGCCGTATATCTAATCCTATCCTTTGTGATACAGTCTGCTGAGCCGTGTATCTAATCCAATCCTGAGTAATACAGTCTGCTGAGCCGTGTATCTAATTCTATCCTGTGATACAGTGTGCTTAGCCATGTATCTAATGCTATCCTATGTGGTACTGTCTTCTGAGCTGTGTATCTAATCCTATCCTGTGTGTTACTATCTGCTGATCCGTGTATCTAATCCTATCCTGTGTGATACAGTCTGCTTAGCCGTGTATCTAATGCTATCCTATGTGATACTGTCTTCTGAGCTGTGTATCTAATCCTATCCTGTGTGATACTGCCTGCTGAGCCATGTATCTAATCCTATCCTGTGTGTTACTGTCTGCTGAGTCGTGTATCTAATCCTATCCTCTGTGATACTGTCTGCTGAGAAGTGTATCTAATCCTTTCTTGTGTGATACAGTCTGCTGAGCTGTGTATCTAATCCTATCCTCTGTGAAACTGTCTTCGGAGCCGTGTATCTAATCCTATCCTGTGTGATACTGTGATGATACTGGAAGCTCCAGTATCTTGTGCTGTTCTAGAAGTTTCCACCTAGAACTACAACCCCCAGCGTGTTTGGCCAGTACAGAGTCGGACTGAAAATCAGTCCTCATCCTTGCTGCTGACAGCCCACAGAGCAAAGCCCCTTCCCTCTCTCTCTGAACAGCTCACTCTATCTCTCATCCCTCCCACCTCAGGAATTCTTTAGGAATTTTCTTTGTCTCCCAAACCCTGCAGAAAGATCCCATAGCCATTATGAGAATTCATTCTTTTGGTAATAACACGGTGGGAGCGTTTGCTAGAAACACGAAAGTTACTGTTTTGGAACATGCGTCAATCAGGCGTAGTTCCTGTGGTACTGGTGAACCCGTAACTCCAACAGAACCCGAGAAATGGAATTCTCGGATGCACGATGAACTATCTCACCCAAGTTTGGGCTCATTTGAACAGTCATTTTAAAGTAAGATCATTGATAGGTCTGCCATTATTCTGCTAGGTTCCCAGGATGAGGTATGAACCTTATGCTCTTTCAGAGCTTCAAACTATAACGTGTAGCCTGGGGAGGTGGCCAGAAAACCATCCCCTTTTGTGAGGTCAGCAGCCCACATGTATTAAGGGTATGCCACACTAAACAATATCGCTAAAAAACGTCACTATTTAGCGATCCTGTTAGCGATGTTGTTCAGTGCGGCAGCTTCCAGCGACGAGCTTCCTGCTGTGATCTCGCTCGTCGCTGGAATCGTTCCGGACCCTATTTTCTCGTCGGCGCTCCCGCTGGGTAAGTATCTAATCGCTGTGTGGCACCTTTTCTTAGCGATTTAGCGGTACTTTTGTACCGCTAAAGTCGTTAAGAAGATCGCTAACGGCGATAGCGTCGTTAACTATATCGCTAAATGTGGCTGCATTTAGCGATATGGAAACAATCCCGCTAGCGATCGCATTAGTATGCGTCGTTATCGTGATCGCTAGCGGGATTGTTTAGTGTGGCAGTACCTTAAGTCTTGCAGTGAGCCCCCCCAGTCAGTCCAGGCTGTGATGACTTGACTAACAGATCTGCAAATGAACTATGACGTGTGGCTCCTCCCCCAGCCAGTCTTGCCATGATCTAAGTACCATGTAAGTGATTTTCACCTTTAATCCTGTTTTATTTCTAACTGTATTGTACATAATTGTATTGTCTCAGCTTGTTACCTTTCTTTTAAACTATAAGCACTGCCTGCATTTTTAGGAATAAACCTATAAAATTATTAGTTTGTCTCTCCTGCTCTATAAACGAATTTGCACGTGCCTGAAGTACTACGCTACTATTTTGGGGTTGCTACGGACCCTCTTGATAAATTGTTTATTAAGTAAATCATAGCTGGTGGCAGCTAAAAGAAGGGGTGTAAAGTGTTAACCTATTGGGTGGCGTTGGCAGTGACGGAGCGGGTTTTATAAGTGTATTGCCTGGCTGCGGCCTGGAGTAATTATAATTCCCTCACTGCAGCGTGCCCAATAGCCTGCACACATCCCAGTGGCCCGTCTGGCGACTAATTATCCTAGGTGCAGTTCCCTGACTGACCTGAGGGTAAGGGGGGCGCCAGAGAGCTGCAATTTCCTAAGTGGAAGTGGAATAATTATAAATCCCTGCAGATTATTGGGTCGGAAGGCAGCAGCCGTCGTGTGAGTGCGTGTTTTCGTCACATTTGTGGCAACGGAGGGATCACAAGCCGTGATACCCCGGGCTACCGTGTGGCGGACCGTGTGCACGTTCCTCACAGATACCATCTGCTGAGCCGTGTATCCAATCCTATCCTGTGTGATACTGTCTTCTGACCTGTGTATCTTATCCTATCCTGTGTGATACTGTCTTCTGACCTGTGTATCTTATCCTCTCCTGTGTGATACTGTCTGCTGAGCCATGTATCTAATCCTATCCTGTGTGATACTGTCTGCTGAGCTGTGTATCTAATCCTATCCTGTGTGTTACTGTCTGCTGAGCTGTATATCTAATCCTATCCTGTGTGATACTGTCTTCTGAGCTGTGTATCTAATCCTATCCTGTGTGATACTGACTGCTGAGCCATGTATCTAATCCTATCGTGTGTGATACTGACTGCTGAGCCATGTATCTAATCCTATCCTGTGTGATACTGACTGCTGAGCCGTGTATCTAATCCTATCCTGTGTGATACTGTCTTCTGAGCTGTGTATCTAATCCTATCCTGTGTGATACTGTCTTCTAAGTTGTGTATCTAATCCTATCTTGTGTGATACTATCTGCTGAGCCGTGTATCTAATACTTTCTTGTGTGTTACTGTCTGCTGAGCCGTGTATCTAATCCTATCCTGTGTGATAGTCTGCTGACCCGTGTATCTAATCCTATCCTGTGTGATACAGTCTGCTGAGCCGTGTATCTAATCCTATCCTGTGTGATACTGTCTGCAGAGCCGTGTATCTAATCCTATCCTGTGTGATACAGCCTGCTGAGCTGTGTATCTAATCCTATCCTGTGTGATACAGTCTGCTCATCCGTGTATCTAATCCTATCCTCTGTGATACTGACTGCTGAGCCGTGTATCTAATCCTATCCTGTGTGATACTGTCTGCTTATCCGTGTATCTAATCCTATCCTCTGTGATACCGTCTTCTGAGCCGTGTATCTAATCCTATCCTGTGTGATACCGTTTGCTGAGCCATGTATCTAATCCTATCCTGTGTGATACTGTCTTCTGAGTTGTGTATCTAATCCTATCCTGTGTGATACTGTCTGCTGAGTCGTGTATCTAATCCTTTCTTGTGTGTTACTGTCTGCTCAGACTGTATCTAATCCTATTCAACCAAAATAGGTACCAAACAATGAAAATAGCCCTTCGCATATAGAAAAACCAGATGAAGAGAAGGAAATAGGCAAATATAGTAGAAATATTTATTAATCAAAAATAAGAACACAGGAGAGAGAACATCAGAGTATAAAAACACATCAGGTACACAAATTAATATGAGCAAATGGCAAATATCTTAGCAAAAATGACCCAAAAGATAGTAGTTAGAATATCAGATGGCCCTGAATAAATATATATATATATAAGTCCCCAGTGGGATGCATTCAGAGTGGTATCTATAGTATATATCTATATAGACAGAGCCATGCAACATATAAAAATTTCGGTCTATCCAGAGCATAAAGATAATGGGGCGACGGTCAAACTAGTACCGTATAAATGCTACAAAATAAAGGCATAATGTGCACATATAGCGACGGTACAGAAACCAAAGTGGTTTGTATGCAGACTGTACGTGGGACACATAGGGTAACGTTAACTAATCACATACAGTCAAAAGCAGCTGATTAATGTCGCTGTAAGGTATGTGTCTAAACCACCCGCATGTAATGACATAAGCTAACCAAAAGGTCGTAGCAGAGTTTAAGCCCCTTTATTGCACATTAGCCCATAACAAGGTCTAAGACTGCAACCATGGAAATTTCTGACAATCTCAGCAAAGTGCTTTATGCTAAAGGTGAAGCAATAGCAAGACCTTAGCCCTATTATTGCACATTAGCCAATTTCAGAGTCAAAGAACACCTAGACATTTCAGCAAAGTGCTGTGGGATATTACCTAGGGGTTTCCTCTGCACGTCAGGTAATATCCCACAGCACTTTGCTGAAATGTCTAGGTGTTCTTTGACTCTGAAATTGGCTAATGTGCAATAATAGGGCTAAGGTCTTGCTATTGCTTCACCTTTAGCATAAAGCACTTTGCTGAGATTGTCAGAAATTTCCATGGTTGCAGTCTTAGACCTTGTTATGGGCTAATGTGCAATAAAGGGGCTTAAATAGTGTTGAGCATTCCGATACCGCAAGTATCGGGTATCGGCCGATATTCGCGTTATCGGAATTCCGATACTTAATTCCGATACTTTTTCAATATCGTATACCGGAATCGGAAGTTCCCATAATTCTTTGAGAGGCAATGTGATGTTAGTCAGCCAATGATGAATCTTATGAAGTGTGGGCACATCCTGTAATGCTGCGGTCATCTTAACTAATGGCATGGCTGTGATTGGCTGCTGAAATGATGTCAGAATGCACTATAAAAGGCGCCGCAGCCATTTTAGCGTCACTGTGCTGTGAACTCAGTAAGGGACAGAACGCTACTTGCTACTCTGAGGGACAGTTAGATATTGCGATTTTGTGTACTACTGTGCTTGAGGCAGGCTAGTTTACCAACCGCTGTGTAAAGCTTCATTTTGCCAGTGTTGTTTTAACAGCTCTGTGCAAGGTGTGTGTGTGACAGTGCAGGTGACGCTGCAGTTTGCTCTGCATCCACCGCTGTTTGTAGGCATCTGCACGTGTCACTGACTCTTTTTTTTTTTTTTTTTTATTTAGTGGAATTGGTGCAGCTCCATTATATTAGAAAAAAATCAAATCTATTAGTGTGACGTGCTTCCATCCGTATACAATACATTGGTTGCAAACACTATAGAAGTACACAAAGGAGCTTTTCACAGATAGTGAATAGTTGTGTTTCAGTGTTCACTGCAGTCTGTGAGGTTTTGATTTTTTGAGTGCAGATCACGCTCCAGTTAGTTCTTCAACCACTGCTGGTTGTAGTCTGCTGAGCGTGTGTCACTGCCTCATCCTTCACATTTTCTCTAATTGGTGCTGCTCCATTTTAGTGGAAAAAAATCTAATCTATTAGTGTGACGCGCTTCCATCCGTATACAATACATTGGTTGCAAACACTATAGAAGTACACAAAGGGGCCTTTAACAGCTACAGAACAGTTGTGTTTCAGTGTTCACTGTAGTCTGTGAGCTTTTCATTTTGTGAGTGCAGATTATGCTCCAGTTTGTACTTCAACCACTGCCGGTTGTAGTCTGCTGAGCGTGTGTCACTGCCTCATCCTTCACATTTTTCTATAATTGGTGCTGCTCCATTTTAGTGGAAAAAAATCTAATCTATTAGTGTGACGCGCTTCCATCCGTATACAATACATTGGTTGCAAACACTATAGAAGTACACAAAGGGGCCTTTAACAGCTACAGAACAGTTGTGTTTCAGTGTTCACTGTAGTCTGTGAGCTTTTCATTTTGTGAGTGCAGATTACGCTCCAGTTTGTACTTCAACCACTGCCGGTTGTAATCTGCTGAGCGTGTGTCACTGCCTCATCCTTCACATTTTTCTCTAATTGGTGCTGCTCCATTTTAGTGGAAAAAAATCTAATCTATTAGTGTGACGCGCTTCCATCCGTATACAATACATTGGTTGCAAACACTATAGAAGTACACAAAGGAGCTTTTCACAGATAGTGAATAGTTGTGTTTCAGTGTTCACTGCAGTCTGTGAGGTTTTGATTTTTTGAGTGCAGATCACGCTCCAGTTAGTTCTTCAACCACTGCTGGTTGTAGTCTGCTGAGCGTGTGTCACTGCCTCATCCTTCACATTTTTCTCTAATTGGTGCTGCTCCATTTTAGTGGAAAAAAATCTAATCTATTAGTGTGACGCGCTTCCATCCGTATACAATACATTGGTTGCAAACACTATAGAAGTACACAAAGGGGCCTTTAACAGCTACAGAACAGTTGTGTTTCAGTGTTCACTGTAGTCTGTGAGCTTTTCATTTTGTGAGTGCAGATTACGCTCCAGTTTGTACTTCAACCACTGCCGTTGTAGTCTGCTGAGCGTGTGTCACTGCCTCATCCTTCACATTTTTCTCTAATTGGTGCTGCTCCATTTTAGTGGAAAAAAATCTAATCTATTAGTGTGACGCGCTTCCATCCGTATACAATACATTGGTTGCAAACACTATAGAAGTACACAAAGGGGCCTTTAACAGCTACAGAACAGTTGTGTTTCAGTGTTCACTGTAGTCTGTGAGCTTTTCATTTTGTGAGTGCAGATTACGCTCCAGTTTGTACTTCAACCACTGCCGGTTGTAGTCTGCTGAGCGTGTGTCACTGCCTCATCCTTCACATTTTTCTCTAATTGGTGCTGCTCCATTTTAGTGGAAAAAAATCTAATGTATTAGTGTGACGCGCTTCCATCCGTATACAATACATTGGTTGCAAACACTATAGAAGTACACAAAGGGGCCTTTCACAGATACTGAACAGTTGTCTGCAGGGTTCACTGTAGTCTGTGAGGAATAACCACACTTAGGCCTTAACTTTTCTGACTTTCTTTATCAATCTACCAAGATGAAGAAGTCAGTGAGTAAGGCACGTGGTCGTGGTCGAGGCCGTGGATTTGCAGCAGGGAGAGGACGTGGGGATTCTGTGGCTGCTGCCGCACCCAGTGACACAGCATCCACCAGTTTTCCCCGTGAGCGTTCCTTTATGCGCACTTTTGTAGGAGCTCAGCGTACCCCCCTGCTGCGTGAAGAACAAATTGAAGCCGTTGTTGGTTGGATGGCAGCCAATGCATCGACTTCAATAGCTTCCACCTCCTCTCAGGACCACAGCACTGTTGAACAACCATCAGTCTCTTCACCGCCTGCCAAATTGCCCAGGCAGTCAGAGAGCTCTGTACAGGAGCCAGCTGAGTCTCTGCTTCTGTTCTCAGAATCTGTTGGCTTGGAAACAGGGCCCAGCCAAGCAGCATTCTGGAATGTGAAGAAGAGGCAGTATGCAGTGATGCGCAACAGCTGTATCTCTCTGAATCTGAAGAGGCGGGTGAGCCAGTGCCGATGGTCAGCACACCGCAGAACGCATCTGATGATGATGAGACTCAGTTGCCAGTTTCTGTTGAGCATGGTGCTGGCCAGACCACCCAACAACAGCAGGTGTTGGAAGAGGGTAGTGGTGGAGATGATGAGGTCCAAGACCCAACATGGCGTGAGGAACAGGAAGGTGGTGGGAGCAGCTCTGAGGAAGAGATTGCACCAACGGTCCAAACAGTAGGGAGAGGTAGGCTGCAGACTCGCTTGCCTGTAGCCTCCAGTTTGGCACCCGTTCGGAGCAGTTCTCTTACAACAGCCAAACCGGGCGCTCCCAGGACTTGCTCTGCGTGGTCCTTTTTTGATACAGTTGCAGATGATATTTGCTATGTAAAATGCAAGCTGTGTAATCAAAAAATTAAAAGAGGTAAAAGTGTCAGTAACCTTAATACAACAAATATGTGGAAACATGTGCGGTCAAAGCACTTTGTTGAGTTACAAAGACACACTGGAGATGTAGGCCAACCTACAGCAGCACCTACATCTTCAGCTCCTGTTGGAGCCGAAGCCTCCAGTTCACACACAGCTGGTTCGGCTTCCTCAAAGGATCGCCATGGAAGAACCTCTGTCACTGTTGTCCAGAGACACAGTGTTATTCCACCCACAGCTGCAAGTTCCCTGTCATCCTCACACACCCAGGCCACAAAACAGCCATCGGTAGCACAGGCATGGGATAAAAGACGGCCATACTCGGCAAACCATCCACGAGCACAGGCTCTGAATGCTGGCATTGCAAAACTCCTGTCCCTTGAAATGCTGTCATTCAGGCTGGTGGAGACTGACAGTTTCCGTGAATTAATGGCATTGGCAGTCCCACAATACAATGTGCCCAGCCGATTTTATTTCAGCAGGCAAGCCGTCCCTGGTCTGCAAAAGCATGTTGAGGCAAAAATTAAACATGCGCTACTAAACGCCGTCAGTAGCAAGGTCCACCTGACCACCGATGCGTGGACCAGTACCCATGGCCAGGGACGATACCTTTCACTCACTGCCCATTGGGTGAATGTTGTGGAGCCGGGTACAGATCTTGCGAGTGGCGCTGTACGTGTTCTGCCAACTCCAAGGATTGCCGGAATCAAGTCTGTCCACATTGACTCCTCCTCCTACTCCAGTTCCTCAGAATCATCGCTGCAGGAGCCGTCACGGTCTACCTCCACATGGACCCGTGGACGCTTACCTGATGCGACCGATATGAGCACAGCCGTGGCCAAACGGCAACAGGCCGTTCTGAAATTAATTCCCATGGGGAATCGAAGCCACACAGCGCAGGAGGTCTGGAATGCCATCAAGCAGGAGAGCGACGTGTGGTTTTTGCCAGCGAATCTCCAGCCAGGCTTGGTAGTGTGTGACAATGGCCGAAATCTGGTGGCAGCTCTGGGCCTTGGCAACCTCACTCACATACCATGTCTGGCACATGTGCTCAACTTGGTCGTGCAGAGTTTTTTGAGGGACTATCCGGATCTTGATGCACTGCTGCACAAGGTCCGCCTAGAGTGCGCTCACTTGCGACGTTCCAGCATGGCCAGATCGCGCATTGCAGCTCTGCAACGCAGATTGCGCCTTCCTGAACATCGCATCATATGTGACGTATCCACCAGGTGGAATTCAACGTTACATATGTTGGAGCGGTTGTGTGAGCAGCAGCCAGCAGTTATGGAGTATCAGCTGCATCAGGCGCAATCAACACGCAATTTGCGCCGTCCACACTTCACCATTAATGAGTGGGCCACTATGAAGGACATGTGCCACGTTTTGCGTGCGTTTGATGAGTCAACGCGGATGGCGAGTGCAGATGATGCACTAGTCAGCCTGACTGTCCCCTTATCTGCCTGCTTCAAAAAACACTGCAAGCAATAAGGGATGAGGTTTTGGAAGAGGTGGAGGATGAGGAGTCACAAATTCCATCACCTTCTGGAAAGTCAGCGCAACGTGGTTCCTCACAAAGGGCTGGGCAGGGCTCACTTTGTGAGGAGGATGAGGAGGAGGAGTCAATGGAGGAGGAAGACATCGCTCCAGAGGGAGGTACACAACGCTCTAGTCAGTATGTAGAGCGAGGGTGGGGTGATGCAGAGCAGGCAGAGATAACGCCTCTTGCAGAGGACAGCGTTTCTTTGCCAGTTGGGAGTCTGCAGCACATGGTTGATTTCATGCTGCAGTGCCTAAGAAACGACCGCCGCATCGCCCACATTCTCACGACGTCTGATTATTGGGTGTACACCCTCCTAGACCCTCGCTACCGGGACAACGTCAAAAGCCTCATCACACCGTTGAACCGGGAGCGTAAAATGCGGGAGTACCAAGACACACTGGTGCAATCCCTAATGTTCTACCTTACTGCCGAGAGCACTGCTGCTGCTACTGCTTTACAAAGCAGCTCTGTGCGTCGAGGCAGTGTAGAGAGCTCTGCAACAAGAGGGAGCACACGCAGTGCCTCTGCACAGGGAAAGACCAGTATGTTAAAAATGTGGCAAAGTTTTGTGGCAGCGCCACAAATGTCTACACCATCCGAGAGGGCTCCAGTCAGCGGGAGGCAACGTATCCGTCAGATGGTGACAGACTACTTGGCTTTGCCTCTCAGTGTACTCCCAGATGGCTCTTCCCCATTCAAGTTTTGGGTCTCTAAGCTGGATACATGGCCAGAGCTTAGCCAGTATGCATTGGAGGTGCTGGCTTGCCCTGCTGCCAGTGTATTATCGGAGCGCGTCTTTAGTGCTGCAGGTGGTGTACTAACAGACCGTCGCATGCGACTATCCTCCGATAATGTAGACCGGCTTACTTTTCTGAAAATGAACAAGGCATGGATCTCGGCAGAATTTGTCTGTCCGTTTTCAGATTAAATAACTGGTTCGCAACGTTATCCATGTCTCCTGTTATGTTCATCTTTCTACCACCTGAACTCTACTCCCTGGGCTCCAACACTGCCAGTTGCTGCTCAGAAGTGTCGTGTCCACAGAACAAAACACAAGCTCTACTGTTAGTGGGGTTCAGTAACGCCAGCTGTTCCCCTGCTGTGTCAACGGCAAGAAGTGTCCTGTTCCCGACACATGGACAGAAAAACACATGACCAACATGCTCCAAATAGGGAAGAGCCGTCACCCTGCTTGTTATGCTGAAAACATGAAATTGTGAAGTTTTGCAGGCCTAGAATGATAAATTTTTATGACAAATATGGACAAATAATAATTTGTCATCACAGCGCATATCTGCACATGTCTATTAGAAATGGTAACAAAAAATAAAACATAGTCTACTCTTCACATTTTGAAATTAATGCATAAAAGTACATTTCAGACTTATGAATTAATGCTTTTTAAGGAACTTTATCTGTACCTGTAAGATAATGCACTCAATGGATGTACGAATCATTAAATCCTCATCATCATCATCACGAGTTTTATTTATGACAGACATTATAAAATACACATACTGATGCCAACTATAACTTCAAACACCATATATGAAATGGCCAGCATGTAAACATGGTAATAATGTCCAATAATAAATTATTACATCTAGAAAGTGCATCATGCATACTGACAATAGGTAGTTATACCTGCAAGTGCTGTTGAAACAACCACAAGAGATATAAATTAATACTGGTATATAGGTATCACAGTGCATAGTTACTCATGGACAATGTTGATGTAATACTGTATCTCAATTAAGTCAGCGTCAACCATTAGGCTTGTTAGTCTTGTACATTGTTAAAGAGGGAACGTAATTTTTTGGTTTGTCATAGGTGGAGTATTACACATTAAATTATTACTGCTGTATTTTTTTTTGCGTCCCTAGTGCGCAATAACGCAGCCTAACCTCACATTTGATAGTCAGCTAATTGCCACACGCTACCCTACCCTACGCGTGACAGTAGGAAGGTAGTGTTGACGGATAAAGCTTTGCGCAACCAGACATTCTTTTACCCTCTTCAACACTCTACAAGCAAAAAATGCATGATTTCAGCCGCAGACTTTATTGACGTACAGTATAACATCGGCATTACCCATCAGAGGCTGTCCACTGTCTGATACAGACATAGAATATACCTTTGCTATCCGTAGCCTTTGTTTCACCTACACTTGCAGGCACACACTTAAATTGTGACAAACAATGCCTAATGTTTTTTTAAATGGTTATTTTTTATTGTACATTATTGTGTCATCAATCACATTGATGAGTCCATGCTGGACATGTCATACATGCTATAGAAAGTTACGATTTTATGAACTTAAATAATTGAAATGTCTGTGACTGTCACATAAAATTTGCGATGATGATGATGAGTGACTATTACAAAATCCATTGTCTTCACTATGTTATGGTTTAACATAGCGTTCCTTAAGCATTATTCATAAAAAAAAAATTGACTTTTATTCTTAAATTTACAACACTATATTTTGTTACCAATTTTTTGGGTGTTGTGTTGTTCCATTTATTTTTGGCATGTGCATATATGCGTTTATATTTGTATTTTCTTTATTTTTCCTTCTTGAAATTAGAAAACATGTGTATCTTTGTACCGTGTTAGCCAGTAGATAGAAAAATATTTAGACTTCAGAGTCAGCAGTGGTTGATACCTTTTAATGGATAACTGAAAAGATGGAAACAAATTGCAAGCTTTCAAGGCTACTCACGTCTCTTCATCAGGGAAAGACTAACTAAAAAAATTAAGCATCACATATTCTATACACAACAGGACACAGGAATAGTGCAATAGGTAAGACAAGTAAGTGACGTGTATCAGAACTGTCATTATCTCACAGGGATGAACATAAATATTGGAACAGTTCCTAGCTAAGGATAGAAAGTTTGATTGCCCTCTCATTGGCGTATTTTTTTGGGTTTTCATGACCCTGCAAGGGCATAGACGCAGATTCCTTAATTGATATAGAATGACATAAATCCATGTGATCTATTCATTCCATCACTAACAGTGTCAAAGGTCATGATGAGCTTATATTCTGAAACCTTTGTACGTTTCTCATATTTGAAGTTATATTTTAATACCAGTAATTCCATATCCATGATGCTATGACCGGGCATACAAAAGTCTTTTGCCACAGGTAAATTCATTAATTTATCTGTGATTGTGTGGCGCTGATAATTCATCCTTGTTCTCCTTTTTGTTGCCGGTCTCCCCTCACTTGTCCCTCCCTCACTTGTCTTAGCTATTCCTGTGTCCTGTTGTGTGTAGAAATATGTGATTCTTCATTTTTGGCTTTACTCTTAGCCTGATGAAGACACCTGAGTAGTCTCGAAAGCTTTGAATTTGTTACCATATTTTCAGTTAGCCATTAAACGTTATCAACCACAGAGGACTGTCAAGTATAAATATTTTTCTATTCTTGTAATTGAAATTTATCATTTTATTGTTGTAGTAAAACTTCATTTATTCTTGTTTGAAGTACATACATTTGCAATGGCCACGTAACAAGGCAATAACTCAATATTTTATGCCTACACCCTCCTTGACCCTGGGCTTCAACAGCGCCAGTTGCTGCTCAGAAGTGTTAGATGCACAGATGAAAACAATCGCTGATGTGTTTGTGGGGTTCAGTAACGCCTGCTGTTCCCCTGCTGTGTGTCTGGCAAAAATTACTGCTGCTAACTACAACTTCAACTTCAAACGTCTCATACTAGGCCTCTGCCTACACCCTCCTTGACCCTGGGCTTCAACAGCGCCAGTTGCTGCTCAGAAGTGTTAGATGCACAGATGAAAACAATCGCTGATGTGTTTGTGGGGTTCAGTAACGCCTGCTGTTCCCCTGCTGTGTGTCCGGCATTAATTACTGCTAGCTACCTAATCATGGTGAAAAAAAAAAATTACATCTCAAAGTGTCTAGTGCTACACATAGATATGAGGCTACACCATGATTTCTAAGCTGTAAACATTTGAAACGTCAACTTTCAAACCATAAAATGATTTGTCTTTGTCACAAATCTGTAACAAAATAATTGTGACATATTATTACAGATATGCACATGTCGAAAACAAATGCAAACACAAAAGCCTACTTATGTTATAGGATACTGATGGTAACCTTGTCACTCCATAGCTTAGACAAATCCAACTCACATCATGATGACTCAAATACTGCAATGTTGGAAGTGCATAATGTGGGTTGAACTTTGACAACTGCTGCAGTGCGAAGGTTATACTTCAGTGTTCTTGCCTTTGAAATAAAAGCATACAAGTAAATATAATATCCAATGTTGATTAAGGGACGTGATGTACACCTGTAATATTGTGCAAACAATGCATGTAGGAATAGTCCTCTTCAACATTACTTATATTTGTGTCATTTTAAAAAATACATATTTGATTAGAAAGTTAACAGCCCATATCATAAAGGTCCTTCATGTAAACATGATAATCGCTAACAAAAATCATGCATTACCTTGGTAAAGTCAATAGTGCATAGTCACAATAGCAAAATATATACCTGTAAGTGGTGCTGAAAGAACGACAACTGATAGAATAGGTGAATGATATCTATTTATCAGACTGAATAGCGACACCTGTACAATGTCGATATAATACTGTACCTTAACAAAACAGCTGTGTCACACCTCACACGCATTTTTCTTGTAGCTTGTTATGTAATAGGGCACATGCGTGTATGTTTCATCATAGGTGCATGTTTACTGAGTAAAGCAGTCATGACAACGCCTTTGTGTTGTCGGTATGCTTGCGATGATGAACGATGCGCACCGTGAATGTTAGTCTGCGTCATAAGACGCACAGACGCTCCAATACCCAACGCGTCACAGCAGGAAGCCAGTCTGTGCGTCCAAACAAAGGCGCAAGCATACATGCACGTACCCTTTTATAAAGCTATATATAAAAAAAGGATGTAGTAGTAACGCACACTTTATTGAGGTACAGTATTACATCGCCATTCACCATCTGTGGCTATGCAGTCTCATCTATATATACCTTATCTATCCGTTGTCATGCTTGCAAGTCCACAGTCAGGCATAAATAGCTGTTTTCACTATGCACTTTTTAAAGGTTTTTTTTGTTAATATAAATGATTGGCACATATTATCAGTATTACATGATGGAAATTTTAGATATTTTTAAAAACTTTTTAGTGATATTATTCAGCAAATGAAAATGGTGTACATACTGTTACTTATCCATCATTAATGGATTCTGATATGTACTTGTATGCTTTTATTTAAAACCGTATAGCAGATTATTTAACCGATTTTTATTGTGGTTTGCATTGCTTTTCAACATGTTAATGTATGCGTTTATGTTTGTCAATTATTAATTTACATATATTTTTTAAAGTAAAATCATCATCTTATGGTACTAAAGGTTATATTTCTCTTGTTTGGAGTATAGACATTTTTAATTTACACGTAACAAGGAAAATACTTGATCTAGTATTTAAACATCCTCCTTGACCCTGGGCTCCAACACCGCCAGTTGTTGCTCGGAAGTGCTGTTAGCACAGTTAACACTTGCTCCCGTGTTACTGGGGTTCAGTAATGTCAGCTGTTCCCCTGCTGTGTGAACGGCAAAAAGTCCTGCTGCCTCCACCATGTTCTCTTCTCATCCCTGGGTTACAACACCGCCAGTTGTTTCTCGGAAGTGCTGTTAGCACAGTGAACACTTGCTCCGTGTTACTGGGGTTCAGTAATGTCAGCTGTTCCCCTGCTGTGTGAACGGCAAAAAGTCCTGCTGCCTCCACCATGTTCTCTTCTCATCCCTGGGTTACAACACCGCCAGTTGTTTCTCGGAAGTGCTGTTAGCACAGTGAACACTTGCTCCCGTGTTACTGGGGTTCAGTAATGTCAGCTGTTCCCCTGCTGTGTGAACGGCAAAAAGTCCTGCTGCCTCCACCATGTTCTCTTCTCATCCCTGGGTTACAACACCGCCAGTTGTTTCTCGGAAGTGCATGTTAGCACAGTCTACACTTGCTCCTGTGTTACTGGGGTTCAGTAATGTCAGCTGTTCCCCTGCTGTGTGAACGGCAAACAGTCCTGCTGCCTCAACTTATTCCATGGTACCTTCTGCTCCATCCGGGTTCCATACCGCAGCTGGTTTCCAGTCTTTGCTCAGTGCTCAGTCGTACACAGTTCCACAAGCTGCTGGTCCTTGGTATACTTTGGAGCACGTACTCCAGTAATGTCCCTGTACTCCTGGCCTCGGTTGTCGCAATGTCTTTCCTGCTGCCCTCAATTCCAAATCCTGTCCTCTACTTTCATGGTTGTACCTTCTGCTACCCATCCGGGTTCCAGTACCGTCAGCTGGTTCTCCGCAGTCCTTTGGCCTAGGTGCCTCCATGTCGGTATCCGAGTTCCAGCAACGTCTGCTGGTCCTTGGTAGTGCTTTGGAGCACAGGTACCTCCTGCTTAGTAACCGTGTCCCAGTAACGTCAGCTGGTCCTCGGTTGTGCCATTGGCTCTTTTCCTTCTGCTGACCCTCCGGGTTCCAGCACAGTCAGCTGGTCCTCGTTACTTCCATTGGCTTTTGTACCATCACCAACAGGACAAAGAAGGTTAAGACAAACTACAAGATACAGAACAAGAGACAGAAGAACAATAAGCAGAAGATCAAAAAGCAGAAGAACATTAAGTATAAGACCAAAATGAAGAGCAAAATATATGCTCTAAATTCTAAGCAGAAGAAGACTAAGCAGTGTATGGGGGTGAGTCCGTTCCTCCTCGTGGTGCCCCTGGAAAATGCCTGATGCTGCTGCAGGCTAAACTGAACGCGGACAAATACTGTTGTAATTAAAATCTTTCGTGACAGCAAGAACGGAAGGATGAAAATTCAGAGTTTTACAGATTACAAGTACAGGAATGTCTGTCACAAATAAGAATATGATGAAAAGGATGAATAGGAAGAAGATGAAGAAGTAGAATATGAAGAATAATAACTGTTTAATAAGAACAATATAAGTAATGTTAACAAAAAGATGAATAGCAAGAAGTTTTAGAAGATTAAGAAGGTGAAGATGAAGAATAATTTGATGAGAAAGATGATGCTGCTGAAGATTATGAAGGAGAAAGTGTGTGAAAAGTTAAAAAGGTGAAGACCATGGAAGTTGTGAAACAGACATATTTGACAAAATAGAAAAAAGGTTAACAACATTGTCAATTTGTTCGTCAATCCGAACGTATTTCCTAAAAAAAAAAAATTAATGCTATTCCATTGGATTGGGTTAAACATCTATGCCTTTAATGTCTCCTCAACCTCCCCCAATACATTCTACATTACTCTTTGTTGTTTTCCTTCATGTACAATTAACCTACAAGGCAAGAATGGGGTTTTTTTTATTTCGATATTTTGTTCCCATAGACTTACATGGGACTTCCGGTATCGGTATCGGGTATCGCCGATATTTTTTGTGTATCGGCGATACCATTCCGATTCCGATACTTTTGGATATCAGAAAGTATCGCTCAACTCTAGGCTTAAACTCTGCTACGACCTTTTGGTTAGCTTATGTCATTACATGCGGGTGGTTTAGACACATACCTTACAGCGACATTAATCAGCTGCTTTTGACTGTATGTGATTAGTTAACGTTACCCTATGTGTCCCACGTACAGTCTGCATACAAACCACTTTGGTTTCTGTACCGTCGCTATATGTGCACATTATGCCTTTATTTTGTAGCATTTATACGGTACTAGTTTGACCGTCGCCCCATTATCTTTATGCTCTGGATAGACCGAAATTTTTATATGTTGCATGGCTCTGTCTATATAGATATATACTATAGATACCACTCTGAATGCATCCCACTGGGGACTTATATATATATATATTTATTCAGGGCCATCTGATATTCTAACTACTATCTTTGGGTCATTTTTGCTAAGATATTTGCCATTTGCTCATATTAATTTGTGTACCTGATGTGTTTTTATACTCTGATGTGCTCTCTCCTGTGTTCTTATTTTTGATTAATAAATATTTCTACTATATTTCCTATTTCCTTCTCTTGATCTGTTTTTTGTATCTAATCCTATCCTGTGTGATACTGTCTGCTGAGTTGTGTTTCTAATCCTTTCTTGTGTGTTACTGTCTGCTGAGCCGCGTATCTAATCCTATCCTGTGTGATACTGTCTGCTGAGCCGTATATCTAATCCTATCCTGTGTGATTCTGACTTCTGAGCCGTGTATCTCATCCTATGTTGTGTTACTGTCTGCTGAGCCGTGTATCTAATTCTATCCTGTGTGATACAGTCTGCTGAGCCGTGTATCTAATCCTATCTTGTGTATTACTGTCTGCTGAGCCGTGTATCTAATCCTATCCTGTGTGATACTTTCTTCTGAGCTGTATATCTAATCCTATCCTGTGTGATACTGTCTGCTGAGCCGTGTATCTAATCCTATCCTGGTGATACTGTCTGCTGAGCTGTACTATCTACCTGTGTGATACTTTCTGCTGAGCCTTGTATCTAATCCTATCCTGTGTGATACTGTCTGCTGAGCCGTGTATCTAATCCTATCCTGTGTGATACAGTCTGCTGAGCCATGTATCTAATCCTATCCTGTGTGATACAGTCTGCTCATCCGAGTATCTAATCCTATCCTGTGTGATACTGTCTTCTGAGCTGTGTATCTAATCCTATCCTGTGTGTTACTGTCTTCTGATTTGTGTATCTAATCCTATCCTGTGTGATACTGTCTTCTGAGCTGTGTATCTAATCCTATCCTGTGTGTTACTATCTTCTGATTTGTGTATCTAATCCTATCCTGTGTGATACTGTCTGCTGAGCCGTGTATCTAATCCTTTCTTGTGTGTTACTGTCTGCTGAGCCGTGTATCTAATCCTTTCTTGTGTGTTACTGTCTGCTGAGCCGTGTATCTAATCCTATCCTGTGTGATACAGTCTGCTGAGCCGTGTATCTAATCCTATCCTGTGTGATACAGTCTGCTCATCTGAGTATCTAATCCTATCCTCTGTGATACTGTCTGCTGAGCCGTGTATCTAATCCTTTCTTGTGTGTTATTGTCTGTTGAGCAGTGTATCTAATCCTATCCTGTGTGATACAGTCTGCTGAACTGTGTATCTAATCCTATCTTGTGTGATACTGTCTGCTGAGCTGTGTATCTAATCCTATCCTGTGTGATACTTTCTGCTGATCTGTGTATCTAATCCTATCCTGTGTGATACAGTCTGCTGAGCTGTGTATCTAATCCTATCCTGTGTGATACAGTCTGCTGAGCCATGTATCTAACCCTATCCTGTGTGATACTGTCGGCTCAGCCGTGTTTCTAATCCTATCCTGTGTGATACATCTGCTGACTTGTATCTAATCCTATCCTGTGTGATACAGTCTGCTCATCAGTGTATCTAATCCTATCCTTGTATACTGTCTTCTGAGCCGTGTATCTAATCCTATCCTGCGTGATACTGTCTGCTGAGCCGTGAATCTAATCCTATCCTGTGTGATACTGTCTGCTGAGCATGTGTATCTAATCCTATCCTGTGTGATACTGTGTGCTGAGCTGTGTATCTAATCCATATCCTGTGTGATACTGTGTGCTGAGCTGTGTATCTAATCCTATCCTGTGTGATACTGATTGCTGACCTGGTATCTAATTCTATCCTGTGTGATACTGTCTCTGAGCTGTGTATCTAATCCTATCCTGTGTGATACTGTCTTCTGAGTTGTATCTAATCCTATCCTGTGTGATACTGATTGCTGACCTGCGTATCTAATTTATCCTGTGTGATCCTGTCTTCTGAGCTGTGTATCTAATCCTATCCTGTGTGATACTGTCTTCTGAGTTGTGTATCTAATCCTATCCTGTGTGATACAGTCTGCTGAGCCGTGTATCTAATCCTATCTTGTGTATTACTGTCTGCTGACCGTGTATCTAATCCTATCCTGTGTGATACTTCTTCTGAGCTGTATATCTAATCCTATCCTGTGTGATACTGTCTGCTGAGCTGTATCTAATCCTATCCTGTGTGATGCTGTCTGCTGAGCCTTGTATCTAATCCTATCCTGTGTGATACTGTCTGCTGAGCCGTGTATCTAATCCTATCCTGTGTGATACTGTCTGCTGAGCCATGTATCTAATCCTATCCTGTGTGATACAGTCTGCTCATCCGGTATCTAATCCTATCCTGTGTGATACTGTCTTCTGAGCTGTGTATCTAATCCTATCCTGTGTGTTACTGTCTTCTGATTGTGTATCTAATCCTATCCTGTGTGATACTGTCTCTGAGCGTGTATCTAATCCTATCCTGTGTGTACTGTCTTCTGATTTGTGTATCTAATCCTATCCTGTGTGATACTGTCTGCTGACCGTGTATCTAATCCTTTCTTGTGTGTTACTGTCTGCTGAGCCGTGTATCTAATCCTTTCTGTGTGTTACTGTCTGCTGACGTGTATCTAATCCTATCCTGTGTGATACAGTCTGCTGAGCCATGTATCTAACCTATCCGTTGATACAGTCTGCCATCCTGTATCTAACCTTCCGTGTGATAAGTGTGGACCCGGGTGTACTAATCCTATCCTGTTGATAGTCGCTATTTGTTGTTTAACCCTTTATCCTCGTATACGTTTTCTGAGCCGTGTACAAAGGGGAAATCCTGTGAAATACCGTCTCTGAGCCGTGAAAATCTAACCTATCCGTTGAATTTCCCTCTGAGTTGTGAAACTAATCTACCTGTGTGATACGTCTACCCCCGGGAAACTGTGGTACTAATCCTCCCCTGTGAATACTGTCTGCTGAGCCTGTATCTAATCCATCCTGTGGATACTTCTGCGAGCCTGATCAAATCCTATCCTGGTGATCTGTCTCGGTGTATCAAAATCCTTCCTGTTATACGTCTCTGCCCCAGTATCAAACCCCAACCTGTGTTACTGTCTGCTGACCGGTTCTAATCCACCCGTGTGTTACGCTCTGACTTGTTTTAACCTATCCTTGTGAACGTCTGCTGGCCGTGATCAATCCTATCCTTTTGACGTGCTGACCCTTATCAACCTACCCGTGTGAAAATTCTGCTGACCTGATCAAATCCATCCTTTTACTGCGCTAGCCGGTATCTAACCTATCCGGGGATACTGGTTCTACCCGCGTACAATCCATACGGTGATACTATCTGCTAACCGTGTAAACCCTCCTTTTTGTACAGTCCTGAGCGTGTACTAACCACCTGTGGAAGGCTGACGGTACAACCATCCTTTGATACTTCGCGACCGTGTATCTAACCTTCCGTTGAATGTTCACTTTATCTACCCATCCTGGTTACTGACGCGGCCTGAACAAATCCTTCCTGTTGATACCTGCTAGCTGTATCTAACCTTTCTTTTTTTATTTCGACCGTGACAACCATCCTGTGAAACGTCTTCGACCTTTATCTAACCAACCTTGTGATCTGTCTTGACTGTGTATCAAATCCTACCGGTATACTTCTGCTGCTTAACTAACCTTTCCTGGTGAACTTCTCAACTGGTATCTAATCCTATCCGTGTGATACTGCCCCAACTGTGTACCTAATCCTATCCTTGGATCTGTCCCAACGTGTTTTAAATTCCTATCCTTGGTTGCCTGCGGAATGTGTACTAATCCATCCGTGTGATACGTTTTCTGCCTGTGAAACAATCCTCCCCCTGTGTGAACCGGGATTGGGGGGTCCGTCCCCTTCCGGGGGCCCCGGGTTTTTCATTGCCGGGTCCGGAGGGTTAAGGAAGGGGGGTTCCGAAAACCCCCACTGTTTTTTGGGGGACGATCGGGGAGGAGGGAAAAGGTACATTCCTGACCCCCCCCAATCTTGAAAAAAGGTTAACAAAACCGGGATTTGATTTGTGATGATGGGGGAAACAATTGTTACCTGCCAAAGCTTTGCAAGTGTGAGCAAAATGATAACCTTTTTTTCCCCCCGGAATGATGCTGGCCCATGATCGTGCCCCTCGAACCCCTTAACCCTTTCCCGAAAATATGGGTGAATAGTGCGCCCATAACAAAAATACGGTATTTACCTTTTCAGATACCCCCTTTTTATATCAAAAAAAACCCTTTTAAAGTTCGCATTTGGCGCTGTCAATCGGGAGCGGCGGGGGCGGCGTTTTTCCCCGTCCTTCCCCCCCCCCTCCCGGGGTCACCGCGTAGGGGGGTTGTGAACCCACAATGGCTTGGTCCCGCAATTCACTTTCAAATCGGCCCCGTGCAGCCCCTTATATAGTTAAAAAGTAGCCCCCCCCTAAATACAATGAAAAACCCCCTTATAAAATATAATGCGCCCCCTAGAATAGAAAAAAACCCCCTCAAAATAAGAAGCCCCCCCTTAAAAAAATATAGCCCCCCTAAAATAATGGCGCCCCCCAAAAAACAGTGTAGCCACCCAACAGTTAATGGGGCCCCCCATAAAGGGAAAAAATCACCCCCATAAATATAATTAAAACGCCCCCCATGAATATAATGTATCCATAAAAAGAATATCATACATCCGCCCCCCAAAAAAATAAGAGCCCCCATAGTTATAGCACGCCACAAAGAAAAAACAAGCCCCCAAAAAAAAAATATATCCCCCAATAGAAATAAACAGCCCAAATGTTAAAAGGGGGGCCCCAAAATGTATAGTCGGCCCCCAAAATTTTATGCGCGGCCCACAAAAAACGAGGGCCCACACATAAAAAAAAGGGCCCCCAAAGTAAACCAGGGGGCCCTTTTTAAACGCGGGCCCCATAGTTATGCAGGGCCCAAATAAAAGCGGGCCCACAATATAACATGCCCCCAAAGTAAAACAGGGGGCCCCCATATAAAAAGCGGGCCTATAAAACACGGGCCCACATAGTATAAGCAAGGCCCTAAGTAAACAGCGGGCCCACAAAAGTATAAAACGGGTCCATAAGTAAACACGGGCCCACATGTATTTAACGGGCCCTTAGTAAAAAAAGCGGGGGCCCCCAAAAGTTAAAGCAGGGGCCAAAAATATTAAACAACAGGGCCCAAAAGTATAAAAACCCGGGGGGAAAATAAATAAACACAGGGCCCCCCAAAAGTTAAAAGCAGGGTCCCTATTTAAACCCGCAGGGGGCCCCCCCGAAAAGCGGGCCATAGGGAAAAAGCAAAGGGGCCCCAAAAAAAAGCAAGACCCAAAAATTTAAACCCCAAAGGGGCCCACCAGAAAAACAGGGCCAAATAAACAGCGGGCCCACAAGTAAGGTTTATGGGCCCAAAAGTTTTTAGAAGACAAAAATTTTTTAAATTTTTTCCAAATCTGCTCCCCTTTGGTTTTTTTTGTTTTTGCAGAGTTTTTATCACAGACAGAAAATTAAAAATTTAAACAAATAAAAAAAAGTTTATTGCATTTTGAATATTTAAAAGCGAAAACCTCACAACAACCCCCCCCCTTTTTTTAAGGGGGCAATCACGAAAAGGGGTTAGGGTGGCCTTTTTAAAGGGAGGGGGCAATAAGTTTTAAAAAGTGTTTTTGGGGGGAAAAATTTTTTTTTTTCCAAAATATTTATTTTTTTCAAGAAATTTTCTGTTAACTGAACCCCTTTTTTAAAAATTCGGGAAAGCAAATTTCCATTAAAAAAGTAAAACAGTATTTTTGAAAAAATTTAAAATTTTTTCCCTTTTAAGGGCTGCGGGAAAGCACCAAATAATGAGTAAAGGGGTGCTTTCCCCACCCGGGGTCCACCGTTCAACCCGGGGGCCGCGCTAAAAAAAATGGCGTAAGAACCCAAAATCCCTTTAAATTTCCCCGAGCGCCAACCCAAAAACCCCAAAGCGCTGTGGCAAAGATTTTCGAAAAATTTACCCCCAACCCCAAAAAGGGAAAACCCCCACCAAAAGGGAGTGTGCGAACTCCCCTAAATACAACGAGGCAAAAAAAACTGCTAGGGCCTGTTAAACATTTAAAAAGGGGAAACCCCGTTTTGTCACAAAAGGGGCCCTAAGGAAAAGGTGGTCCCCCCCGGCTCTAAGGTTTCAAGTTAAGTGCAACGAAAAAAAAAGCTGATCAGGCAATGCCCCCGGGGGAGTCACCCCAATCTATGGGCGTCTAAAAAACCGGGGGCCAATACGGAAAAAAAAACTCCTCCCCCGGTTTGCCGGGAACTAAAGGGAAAAAAGGGGCCCCCACCCTCCATTTGACCCAAACCCCCACCGTTTTAAATCGGTATTCGGGGGGTTTTTTCAGCCGGGCCCCCAAAACCCCACAAAAACCCTACCACCTTGGCGCATAGCATAAATGGTTTTATATTTCGCATGGGGCCCAGCCCGCCCCCTTTTTATGAACACTACAGGACCTCCCCGAAACAAGGCCCAATGAAACCCTTGGTTTTCCCGAACACCAGTAAAAAAAGGGGGCCCTTTCCCGGGGGCCCCAAAAGGGGGCTGCCGAGCACCTGAGCAAGGCCCCCCCGATTTTAAAAGAGAGATCTCACCTGGGGATCTCAAAAGGGAAAAAGTTGTTTAAGGGGGTTTTAGATGAGTTCGACGGGGCCCCCTGGGGGTTTTCAAGGGGGCAAAGGGAAAATTTTTGGGGACGGAATTTAGGTTTACGAGGGGGCCCTTTTTAAAGGGGGGGCAAATTTTCCCACGGGGGTTTCCGGTGATTTAAATTTTTTTGGTCTGAACCCCTTTATTCCATTTCCCCCTTTTAGCCTGCTTGTCGTGCGCCCCCCCTGCTAACCCGAAAAACTTTTCTTCCTTTTTTGTTTTTTCTATATTTTTGCATTTTTTTTTGCACTTTTTTTTGGGGGCCCGGGGCCCCTCCGGGGGGTTCTGCCCTTTTCATTTTTGTTCAGCCACTGGGTTTTTTTTTTTGCTTTTTTCCTTTTTTTTTTGGGGCTTTTTGATTTTTTTAAAAACCCGAGAACAAAAATTTTTTTGGTAAGGGGTTTTATCTCAGGTTTTTTGAAAAATTTTTTTAAAATTGGGCTTTTTTTGGGTTTTTTGGGTTTTCCTAAATTTTTTCCTTTTCCCACCCCTTTTTTATTTAGATAGTTTTTTTGGGGCCCCCCGTTTTCTCATATATTTTTTTTCTGGTTTTTTCCCCTTGTTAAACCCCCCTTAAAATTTTGGGGGGTTTTTATTTCTTTGGGGGTTTTGCCCGGGGGGAGATACTTTTCCCTTTTTTTTCTTTGGGTTTTTTTTTTTCTCTGTGAAGGTGCTAGGAAAAACTGGGAAAACCCCCCACGGCTTTCCTCTGTTTGGGGGTTGTCGGGGGACTGCAATCTCTAGAAATTTCCAAAATTTTCTGGTTTTCCTTTTACCTGCTCTCCTCAGCTAAACCGAAACATAAAAAGAAAAACCCCCCCCAAAAAAATTTAAAAAAATTTTAGGTACCACAGGGGGGAAAAAAAATTTTGAAAAAAAAAACCTTGTTGGCATAAATCGGGGGTTTGTGACGCTGATTTTTATACGTCAGAGATTCCGTGGTGGGAGTCCTGAAAAAGGAAATGACGACGCTTTGGGGGCCCTTTTCCGGAAGGGTCTTCAGATAATTAAAGGATGTTATGGTGGGTTTCCCTTCCCCTCTGGTCTAAATGATTCTATGTCTTTTACTTAAATTCAGAGTTTGGGGGACAGAATAGCGGGGAAGGGGGTGTTCCCTTGTGAACCCTTTAAACCCTGCAGGGTAGAGTGGTGTCGGGGGCACGCGTCATGAGTTTCGAAAGTGAAAGGGGTTATTTTTCTACTGTGGGATGCCTCTCAGCTTTTTTCAGTCTCCCCTAAGCGGGAAGAGTTTTCACGCTCAGTTGCCCTTGGGTGTGTTCGACAATTTTTTTTTTAAAGGGCCCACTCTGATACCCATCCCTTTTCTGCTCAGGCTTTGTTTTTTTTGGGAGCAGCTTTTAAACCCTGATGGATTAGATTTTGCAAAACGTTGGGGTTTCCCTTGATACCCCTACAAAAGTCTATTCCCCACGGGGGATCATTTCCCCCTTTGGGCGAGAGAAACCCCAGTTTTACTCAGGTGAAAAATGAGGGTTAAACCGATCACCAGGAGTCGAAAATTTTTTGGTTCTATATAATCTCATGACATTATCGTGGGGGGGGTTTTCCTTTTGGTTACATTTCCATAACCCTTTTTGGATTAAATCTGTGTCTGAAACCATTGGGGCTGAAAATGTGTTAATACCAACACTCCTTTTTTTTTTCTGCCTCCCCCCAGGTCGGGGGAATTTTCCCTGATTTTTGTTTGATTTTTCTAGTGTTTAGCGAAAAAAATCTGCATCCTTGCCCCCCATAGGAATTCTGCGCTATGAATTATGCCGGGGAAATTCCAAAGGCGCCTTTTTAACTTGTCGTACCCAAAAATGCGCTATGCGGTCTATATCAAGGAATCTTTTAAAAGGGCATACAGCCCTCCTCTTCACCCTAGGTGCCGGTTTTTTTTTTGGGCCAAAAAAGATGGGTTCATTAAGGCCGGTTTTTGGGTTATCGCTCTTGAACAATATTACTTAAATACAATCCCCCTTACCCTTGATTTCTGGGCCTTTTTTCCAGGGGGAAAAACGTACTTTTTTTTACCCAACTTTACCTAGGGGGGCGTAAACCTTTTTGCATTAACACGGGGGTTGGGGAAAAGGATTCAATACCCGAAGGGCATTTTGGTCCTAGTGAGCCCCTTTGGCTCACTAATGCCCTTCCGTCTTCCAGTCCTTTTGAATGACATTTTTAGGGAAATTTTTTGGAAAATTTCTGATTGTTTTTTTGGATGATATCTTTATTTTTTTTAATGACTGGGGCTCCTTGAAAAATGTTCGAACTGTTTCCAGATTTTGAGAGAGAATTCTGAGTGAAGGGATCAAAGGGTTCTTTTTTTTACAGAGGGTCTCATTCGGGATTCATTTTGTCCCCCCTTTTATTGAAAAGGACCCGTCAAAGGGTTTAGGGGCCATCTGTGATTGGGTCCAACCCACTTTCTTAAAGGGCCTTTTAGAGATTTTTGGTTTTGCCCAATTTTTTTTAAAATTATTTTAATTTTCTCGTTATTGTTAAAAACCCTTAAATGATTTGACCCGAAAGGGTTCTGTGTGGTGAATTGGGCCCCCAGGAGTCTCTATTTTAGGAAATTAAGCAGGTTCCTTTTGCTCCTGTTCAAAAGGGAGCCTATGTTTTCTC
>JARQOD010005413.1:0-48109 GCA_033576555.1 Oophaga sylvatica
TGCGCGTTTTCGTCACATTTGCGGCACGGAGGGATCACAAGCCGTGATACCCCGGGCTACCGTGTGGCAGACCGTGTGCACGTTTCATCACATGTGGTGGCAGCGCGTGGGATTATAGAGCATTAGTGATCTGGTTTGAGCAATCATTCCATTCACTAAAAAACTTCCACGGTTCTTCAGGGACCCTGTAACTAAAGTTTTGGAGAACAGACTCAGTGTTTATTAGTCCTGAGACAATTGTGTGTACTTGCGGTTACCCCTCCTTCTCTTTGTTTTTCTATCCTATCTTTTATTTGGCAACCATGGCTACGAGGGGATTCGACTGGTATAATCGGAGTAGCAGGGAAACTCTTCTAGCCATATGCGAGTGGAGGCAGATTGTCCCCATGGACCAAACCAAGGCCGCAGTGATCCAGGCCCTGATGGCACGGGACCACGCTCAGAGCGAGGAGGGCGCAGGAGCCGGCCCAAGCCAAGGTGGTGCCGCAGAGCAGAGGCCCAACCCCTGACTGCTTACACCCAGGGCGGGATGGACCCTTACCTGCAGGCGGCCCTGGAGGGACTCTCCACTGACGACCATGAAGAA
Source organism: Oophaga sylvatica (assembly GCA_033576555.1). NCBI lineage: Eukaryota > Metazoa > Chordata > Amphibia > Anura > Dendrobatidae > Oophaga > Oophaga sylvatica. Next base: position 587 of record JARQOD010005413.1, read on the forward strand.
CGCCTGAAGCTGATCCAGAAAGCTCAAGAGAGAGCCGACCAGCGAGAGGCCAAACAGCGAGAGGCTGAGATAGCCGAGCGCCAAGCCCAGCGAGAGGCCGAGAGAGCCCAGCGAGAGGCCGAGAGAGCCGAGCGGGAGGCTGAGAGAGCCGAGCGGGAAGCTCAGAGAGCCCATGAACTGGAGCTGCTCAGACAAGGGGCAATGCCCTCCACAGCCCAGAGCAGTGTGCCCAGCAGCGCTCAGAGTCCCAAGCCCCGGCCGGAGCACTTTCCCGTGATGGAAAAGGACGGAGACTTGGACATTTTTCTGCGGGCCTTTGAGAAAGTCTGCAGATAGTACCGGCTGCCTGACAACCAATGGGCCAGGTAATTGACTCCCGGGCTAAAGGGCAAAGCTCTGGAGGCGTTTGCTTCACTCACGCCGGATCAAGATGACAACTATCAGGCCATCAAGCAGGCCCTGATCGCCAAGTACCAGCTAACCCCTGAGGTATACCGAAAGAAGTTCCGGAACCTCCAACGTGGCCCACACGACAGTTATAGCGATGTGGTGCAAGGACTCAGGAACCACTTTGACCAGTGGATCCATGGACTGTCAGTTGACACCTTTGAGAACCTGAGGGACCTGATGATCAAAGACCAGTTCCTGCATCTGTGCCCAGCTGAGGTCCGACAGTTCATCCTGGACCGAGAACCGGAGGACGCGGTCAGAACAGCACGGATCGCCGACAGCTATGAGGCCAACCGGAAAACCGAGGTGCGGAAGCCCGTCACCGCCGCTGGGGAGGGGGTAAGCCTGCAACCAACCCCAGTGCCCCTGCCAGTGTTCCCTCTGGAGGCACTATCCCCTTTGCCAGCGCCAGGCCTATATCAGACCCCCGCCAGTGTTTCTCCTGTAAAAGGACTGGACACATCAGCGCCACCTGTCCAGAGAGGCAGAAGAACCCCCCAGCCAAGGCCTCCGGGCCCAACGCCTCTGTTCTTTTGGTGGGTGGTGTGGTGGGGAGGGTTGATGACAATGTGCAGCCCGTCCGCGTGGGGGCCCGTCTTGCTACAGCCTCAAGGACACCGGGGCTGAACGAACCCTCATCCGACCCGAACTGGTGGCCCCTGAAGAGTTGATTCCGGGGAAAACCTTAACTGTCACCGGGATTGGGGGCGTCCACTACCCCTTGCCGATAGCCCGGGTTTTCATTGACTGGGGTGTCGGGAGCGGGGTGAAGGAAGTGGGGGTGTCCGAAAACCTGCCCACTGATGTTTTATTGGGGACTGATCTGGGGAGGATGGTCGCGTACTATGTCCCTGACACCCTTCCCAATCTGATAATAAGGTTAACGTTAACCATGATGTTGATGTTGATGATGATGGGAAACTGATTGTGTTACCTGCCAATGCTTTGCTAAAGGTACTGCCACACTACACAATCCCGCTAGCGATCTCGTTAGCGTCGCATACTAATGAGATCGCTAGCGGGATTGTTTCTATATCGCTAGTAGCTACCTAACTTAGCGATGTCGTTAAGGACGCTGTCGCGGTTAGCGATCTCCTTAACGACTTTAGCGGTACAAAAGTACCGCTAAATCGCTAAGAAAAGGTGCTACACTTAGCGATTATACTTACCCAGCGGGAGCGCCGGCGATAAAATAGGGTCCGGAACGATTCCAGCGACGAGCGAGATCACAGCAGGATCTCAGCAGGGAGCTCGTCGCTGGTAGATGCCGCACACTACAACTTCGCTAACGGGATCGCTAAATAGTGACGTTTTTTAGCGATCCCGTTAGCGATGTTGTTTAGTGTGGCATACCCTTAAGTGATGATGCAACTGATAACCTTTCTTTCCCTAGGAATGATGCTGATAGTGATGTATCTGTGCCATCTGAACCTGTTAACCCTTTCTCTGAAGTGGTAGATGTGTCCACAGGTACAGGAGCATTCAGCCACGTCGCTCTGCGGAGTGAGACGGCTGAGGAACCCCTAGCAGGAGCAAGCGACAGTGCTCAAGGAAATGGGGAGGTGCATGGGAACCGTGAGGAAGGTGACGCCATGACACTGACCAGTGCCACCGAGGAAGGTAACTGGCCCATAAGTAGCACTGCTCCTGAAGTGTTGGGGGTGGATGGGGAGGTAGAGCCCATAGCAGCGCAGGCTGATGGGTCTATAGAAGTCCCCGGGGAGATTGTATATGTAGCTGCTGTCACCCGCAGTCAGAGTGCCCGGATCGCAGGTAGCGCCCTGCCATCTGGACCCTCCTCCGCTACCGGAGAGACTGAACCAGAGGTGGACCCAGAGCCGGTCCCAGAGGGTCCCAGTGAGGAAGGAACCCTGACGTCACTTCTGGCTGCCTCCAGCCAGGAGATCCAGGCCGCTCTGCACTCAGATGTGAGCCTGGAGAACTTGAGGCACCTCGCCGAGACGCCCACCTCCGTGAATGATAAGGAGAGGGTGTTCTGGGAACGAGGTAGGTTGTACCGGGAGACAGTACCCGGAGATTCCCAAAAGGAGTGGTTGAGGGAAAAACAGCTGGTCGTCACGCACCAGTTCACGGCTTGTGATCCCTCCGTGCCGCAAATGTGACGAAAACGCGCACACACACGACAGCTGCTGCCGTCCGACCCAGTAAACTGCAGGGATTTATAATTATCCCACTTCCACTTAGGAACTTGCAGCTCTCTGGCGCCCCCTTACCCTCAGGTCAGTCAGGGAACTGCACCTAGGATAATTAGTCGCCAGACGGGTCACTTGGATGTGTGCTGGCTATTGGGCACGCTGCAGTGAGGGAATTATCATTACTCCAGGCCGCAGCCGGGCAATACACTTATAAAACCCTCTCCGTCACTGCCAACGCCACCCCATAGGTCAACAGTCTCTCCTGTAGCGGAGGAGGGTCCAGATGGCAGGACGCTACCTGCGATCCGGGCACTCTGACTGCGGGTGACAGCAGCTACATATGCAGTCTCCCCGGGGATTTCTATAGACCCATCAGCCTGCGCTGCTATGGGCTCTACCTCCCCATCCACCCCCAACAGTTCAGGAGCAGTGCTACTTATGGGCCAGTTACCTTCCTCGGTGGCACTGGTCAGTGTCATGGCGTCACCTTCCTCACGGTTCCCATGCACCTCCCCATTTCCTTGAGCACTGTCGCTTGTTCCTGCTAGGGGTTCCTCAGCCATCTCACTCCGCAGAGCAACGGGCTGAACGCTCCTGTACCTGTGGACACATCTACCACTTCAGAGAAAGGGTTAACAGATTCAGATGGCACAGATACATCACTATCAACATCATTCCTAGGGAAAGAAAGGTTATCGGTTGCATAATCACTTCGCAAAGCATTGGCAGGTAAACATTCAGTTTCCCATCATCATCAACATCATGGTTAACGTTAACCTTATTATCAGATTGGGGAGGGGTGTCAGGGACATAGTACGCGACCATCCTCCCCAGATCAGTCCCCAATAAAACATCAGTGGGCAGGTTTTGGACACCCCCACTTCCTTCACCCCGCTCCCGGCACCCCAGTCAATGAAAACTCGGGCTATCGGCAAGGGGTAGTGGACGCCCCCAATCCCGGTGACAGTTAAGGTTTTCCCCGGAATCAACTCTTCAGGGGCCGCCAGTTCGGGTCGGATGAGGGTTCGTTCAGCCCCGGTGTCCTTGAGGCCTGTAGCAAGACGGGCCCCCACGCGGACGGGCTGCACGTTGTCATCAACCCTCCCCACCACACCACCCACCAAAAGAACAGAGGCGTTGGGCCCGGAGGCCTTGGCTGGGGGGTTCTTCTGCCTCTCCGGACAGGTGGCGTGATGTGTCCAGTCCTTTTACAGGAGAAACACTGGCGGGGGTCTGATATAGGCCTGGCGCTGGCAAAGGGGATAGTGCCTCCAGAGGGATGACTGGCAAGGGCACTGGGGTTGGTTGCAGGCTTACCCCCTCCCCAGTGGGTGGTGACGGGCTTCCGCACCTCGGCTTTCCGGTTGGCCTCATAGCTGTCGGCGATCCGTGCTGTTCTGACCGCGTCCTCCGGTTCTCGGTCCAGGATGAACTGTCGGACCTCAGCTGGGCACAGATGCAGGAACTGGTCTTTGATCATCAGGTCCCTCAGGTTCTCAAAGGTGTCAACTGACAGTCCATGGATCCACTGGTCAAAGTGGTTCCTGAGTCCTTGCACCACATCGCTATAACTGTCGTGTGGGCCACGTTGGAGGTTCCGGAACTTCTTTCGGTATACCTCAGGGGTTAGCTGGTACTTGGCGATCAGGGCCTGCTTGATGGCCTGATAGTTGTCATCTTGATCCGGCGTGAGTGAAGCAAACGCCTCCAGAGCTTTGCCCTTTAGCCCGGGAGTCAAGTACCCGCTGGGCTTGGGCCTCGGCTCTCTCAGCCTCTCGCTGGGCTTTGGCCTCCTGCTGGTATCGCTGGATCAGCTCCAGGCGCCAATCACGGTCGTCGGTTGGGAGTGCCTCCAGGGCCGCCTGCAGGTAAAGGGTCCAACCCGCCCTGGGTGTAATCGTGCAGGGTTTGGGCCTCTGCTGCAGCACCACCTTGGCTGGGGCCGGCTCCTGCACCCGCCTCGCTCTCAGCGTGGTCCCGTGCCATCAGGGCCTGGATCACTTCGGCCTTGGTTTGGGCCATGGGGACAATCTCCCTCCACTCGCACATGGCAAGAAGAGCTTCCTTGCTATTCCAATTATACCAGTCGTATCCCCTCGTAGCCATGGTTGGCAAATAAAAGATAGGATAGAAAACCAAAAGAAGGGAGGGGTAACCGCAAGTACACACAATTGTCTCAGGACTAATAAACACTGAGCTTGTTCTCCAAAACTTTAGATGCAGGGTCCCTGAAGAACCGTGCAAGTTTTTTAGTGAGAGGAATGATTGCTCAGACCAGATCACTAATGCTCTATAATCCCACCGCTGCCACCACATGTGATGAAACGTGCACACGGTCCGCCACACGTTAGCCCGGGGTATCACGGCTTGTGATCACTCCGTGCCGCAAATGTGACGAAAACGCACACACACATGACGGCTGCTGCCGTCCGATCCAGTAAACTGCAGGGATTTATAATTATCCCACTTCCACTTAGGAACTTGCAGCTCTCTGGCGCCCCCTTACCCTCAGGTCAGTCAGGGAACTGCACCTAGGATAATTGGTCGCCAGACGGGTCACTTGGATGTGTGCTGGCTATTGGGCACGCTGCAGTGAGGGAATTATAATTACTCCGGGCCGCAGCCGGGCAATACACTTATAAAACCCGCTCCGTCACTGCAAACGCCACCCCATAGGTCAACACTTTACACCCCTTCTTTTAAGCTGCCACAGCTACGGTTTACTTGGAACAATTTATCAAGAGGGTCCCTAGCAACCCCAAAACAGTAGAGTAGTACTTCAGGCACGTGTAAATTCGTTTATAGAGCAGGAGAAACAAACTAATAATTTTATAGGTTTATTCCTTAAAAATGCAGGCAGTGCTTATAGTTTAAAAAAATGGTAACAAGCTGAGACAATATCGTTATGTACAATATGGTTACAGAAAATAAAAGGTGTTAACATAAGGAAGATCAACTTAAGTTCTTAGATCATAGTAGGCAAGCCATGCGGTTGGGAGACACATCACAATGCATCACAGAGCTGCTATAAGTCTGGTGTCCAGGGCAGATCTGAGGCAGAATACCTGGCCCCTACCTTATAGACCTGTGGCCGTGACATCATAAACGGGGTGGAGTTACCAGGGTCCTCCTCTTGCTCTAAGTGGTGATCTTAGTTCAGAAAACTAATAACTATCATAACTTAGAGATGGAGTCTCTTACAGCGATGCACAGCATACCATTGTACTCCGCAAGATGTTGGCGTGCATTTAAGTCTAAACGCAGAGTGTCTGGGTGGATCGGCTAGGCAGAAATCTGTTTCTTGGGTTCTGTTGCAGTTACGGTTCACCAGTACCACTGGGAACGATGCCTGTCGGCGCATGGTTCAAAACAGGGACTTTCGTGTTTCTGACGCGACTTCCCACCGTGTTATAAGCAAAAGGATGAATCCTCATAATGGCTGCTAGGGGAGCAAAAGCACATGTGCAGACAATGAGGACCCCTGTGGTGAGGCGGGAACTCCAGCACTGGTAGCTCAGGTTACACTGAGCCTTACTTATGCTGGGAGGGGGAAGGGAAGCTCAGCTATACACAAGCTGCTAAATGTAGTAGATGTCATCACAATTGCCAATCTCATTGAATGGTTCAGCACTGTCTGCAACCACCAGAGGGAGCTTCTGCTCAGAATTCATTTCTAACACATTCACAACATATACCTAAATTGTATTGGATATTTTAACAAATGTTTAATGGGTTAGAGTAGAGTAGGGCCCGGCCAAAAGAGTCTACCTTGTCGTGGTGGCGGCTTAAAAAATCTTTTGACTGTGGACAGTTCAAGGGGTGGAGGCGGGGCTGGGGTGGAGCCTGGGAGGAGTCTCAAAGGGGCCCCGAAAAGTTTGCCAGTATGGGACCCCGAAATTCCTAGTGGCAGCCCTGGTAATGCTGATTGTGGTATTACAGTGATGGACTGGCTGCACAGTGTCATCAGGTCTATATCAGACCTGGCACCGCCATGCTCGTCACAGTCTACTCCAGAATCAGGCAGTGTAGGGAGAGGTGCTGCTGAGCTAGGGAGAGATTTGCTTGTTTGTTAGTTATTGTAGATATACAACAATAAATTATACACATATCCATCTCCACTAACAGTCCTTCTGAGGACTAATCCAGCTGCACAGATATCAGTGCTAGGCAGGCAGGCAGTGTATGTGGCAGACTGCAGTACACATAGCAAGAGGGTCCAGTCCAGTTCTGTTCTGCTGCTGCTGCTTTTACAGATATTTCTAGACATAGTCCAAGGTATCAGGGGCCAGGAATATTTTTTTTTGGATCTTAATCCTGATTATTTGCTTAAAGGCAACCTGTCAGCTCATTTTTCCACAATAAGCTGCAGTCACTGCATTTCGGGGCTTATCACAAGCATTCTGTAATGCTGTAGATAACCCCCAATCTAACCTAAAAGAGAATAAAAACAAGTTTTATTATACTTACCCGAGGGCGGTCCGATGTGTGTAGCAGGTCCGGGTCTGGCGACTCCCATCTTCTTGCGACGCCGCTTCCTGCTTGCTTCATCGCTCCGGGGCCATAGCGCTTCTGCGCAGGCGTACTTCTCTGCCCTGGTGAGGGCAGAGCAAAGTACTGCAGTGCGCAGGTGCCAGGAATGGTCAGAGAGGCCCAGCGCCTGCGAACTGCAGTACTTTGCTCTGCCCTCACCAGGGCAGAGAAGTACGCCTGCGCAGAAGCGCTATGGCCCCGGAGCGATGAAGCAAGCAGGAAGGCGGCGTCGCAAGAAGACGGGAGGCGCCGGACCCAGACCTGCTACATCCATCGGACCCAGACAGCACCGGACCGCCCCTGAGTATAATAAAACTTGTTTTTCTTCTCTTTCAGGTTAGATCGGGGGCTTATCTACAGCATTCATAAGCCCTGAAATGCAGTGGCCGCAGCTTATTGCGGAAAAATGAGTTGACAGGTTCCCTTTAAAAAGCAATCCAGAGAACACTGTTTTTCTGCTTTATTTGCTTGTTGGCACTGCAGAATACAGCCAGATCCTCTCCGTATTACAGCGCTAAAAATCCATCTATTTAAAACTGTGGTTTGTCCGTCACATATAAGTGCGCTCAAAATTCTGCCATTTCTGGCCTCCATTTAAATTTTGTTGCAGTGTGTTAGCTAAGTTATTGACACTAGTTTGCTGTTAAAAATAGTTACCTACAGGCCAGCTACTTAAAACTGTGGTTTTCCGTCCAACGGATCACATATAAGTTCGCTCCAAATTCAGCCATTTGTTGTGAATGTGGAAAATATTGTCCTCCATTTAAAATGGGCAAGGAGCGTGGCAAGGGACGGGGAACTGGATGTGATGGTGCATCCAGAGGCTGAGGCCGTGGGCAAGCTGAAATTGTGACACAACAAACACCCACATCTTCTTGCCCGACCAGAGGTGTAGCTAGGGGTTCATCTCAGGGGGGGGCGAAACATCTGATTGGGCCCCTAACAGTAGGACATATCATTGGAGCAACCTGCACAACCGCACATGGGCGCAAGAGGTAAGGGGGCCCATATATTCCTCCAAAGAAGGAGCAATTTTGCATTTTTAGGATCTCTTGGGCTGCAAAGCGCCCATATATTGTTCTTGCACAGGGGCCCTTTCTGTCTGTGTCTCCTTGTGACCCCTAACCAGGTAATCATGATTATAGCTATGGGGGTATAGGGGAACCTCAGGCGATGACCGCACTGTCATTGAAAATAAATCTCCATACAAACACCAGCACTGATATTACTGCCTTATGGTGACATATAGTGGTAGATACCCAGGGCCGCAGCTATAATGAGACGAGTTGAAGCCTGTTGTCTCAGGCGGCGGCAGCTAGGGGGCGGCAGAGCGCTCATAACAGTGGAGTGGTGGCGGCCGACTCTCCTTAATCCCTCACACAGTCACATCTGACCCCCCTCCAACTGTCCCGCTCTGGACACTATATGTCCTGCAGTGAGATGAGCCGCCACGCCCCCCATGCACCCATTCCTTGCCTTTACAGCTCAGCCTGTCACAGCTGTCAATGACGCTGCTATGCTGAACTCTTCTGTGCCCACAGGACCTGTGATGAGGTCACAGGAGGGGAGGAGTCAGGGGTCACATGATCAGTGTCCTTGTTGTGTGCAGGACTGCTGTGATGGTTGTCATGGTGCTGGATGACTGAGGGTAAGTTTGTATGTGGGGTCGGGACGGGTTTACAGTGTGGATGTAGCAGAGCTGTAGTGTGTACAAGCTGGATGTAGCAGAGTCGTGTGTGTACGAGGTGTACTGAGCAGAGCCGTGTGTGTACGAGGTGTACGGAGCGGAGCCGTGTGTGTACGAGGTGTATGGAGCGGAGCCGTGTGTGTACGAAGTGTACGGAGCGGAGCCATGTGTGTACGAGGTGTACGGAGCGGAGCTGTGTGTGTACGAGGTGTACGGAGCGGAGCCGTGTGTGTACGAGGTGTACGGAGCGGAACCGTGTGTGTACGAAGTGTACGGAGCCGAGTCGTGTGTGTAAGAGGTGTACGGAGCGGAGCCGTGTGAGTACGAGGTGTACGGAGCAGAGCCGTGTGTTTACGAGGTGGATGTAGCAGTGCTGTACTGTGTACGAGGTGTATGGAGCAGAGCCGTGTGTGTACGAGGTGTACGGAGCAGAGCCGTGTGTGTACAAGGTGGATGTAGCAGTGCTGTACTGTGTACGAGGTGTACGGAGCAGAGCCGTGTGTGTACGAGGTGTACAGAGCTGAGCCGTGCATGTACGAGGTGTACGAAGCGGAGCCGTGTGAGTACGAGGTGTACGGAGCGGAGCCGTGTGTGTATGAGGTGGATGTAGCAGTGCTGTACTGTGTACAAGGTGTACGGAGTGGAGCCGTGTGTGTACGAGGTGGATGTAGCAGTGCTGTACTGTGTACGAGGTGTACGGAGCAGAGTCGTGTGTGTATGAGGTGTACGTAGCGGAGCTGTGTGTGTACGAGGTGTATGGAGCGGAGCCTTGTGTGTACGAGTTGGATGGAGCGGAGCCGTGTGTGTACGAGGTGGATGTAGCAGTGCTGTACTGTGTGCGAGGTGTACGGAGCAGAGTCGTGTGTGTATGAGGTGTACGCAGAGGAGCTGTGTGTGTACGAGGTGTATGGAGCGGAGCCTTGTGTGTACGAGTTGGATGGAGCGGAGCCGTGTGTCTGTACGAGGATTACGGAGCCGAGCCGCTCGTGTACGAGGTTTACGGAGCTGAGCCGCGCGTGTACGAGGTTTATGGAGTGGAGCCATGTGTACGAGGTGGATATAGCAGTGCTGTGTGTGTACGAAACGGAGCCCTGTGTGTGCGAAGTGTACGGAGTTGAGCCGCTCAGCACCGTACACACAGGGCTCCGTGCTTGAGCCGTGTGTGTACAGAGCGGAGCAGAGCCGTGTATGTATGGAGTGGAGCCTTGTGTGTATGTAGCAGAGCCGCGTGTGTACAAGGTGTACGGAGCAGAACCACGTGTGTACGAGGTGTATGCTGCAAAGCCGCATGTGTACATGGTTTACGGAGTGGAGTCGTGTGTGTACAAGGTGTACAAAGCGTGGCTGCGTGTGTATAAGGTGTACGGAGTGGAGCCATGTGTATACTGAGAGGAGCCTTGTGTGTGCGAGGTGGACGGAGCAGAGCCGTGTGTGTACGAGGCATACAAAGCGGAACCGTGTGTGTATGAGGTGTGCAGAGCCGTGCGTGTACAAGGTGTATGGTGAGGAGCATTCATACCTCCTAACCATCCTGAATTCAGTGGGACACTCCCGATTTTGAGAGTCTGCCCCACTGTCCCGGCCGGGAGCTTTTCCCGTGGACACAGGAGTACATGCCAGAGCCCCGAAGAGCACTTTAAAACTCGCACGTGATGTTCCACCAGAAGTGACGTGCTGGAAGATGACCGGAAATGAGGTAATTTCGGGAGGAGATTGTGACGGAACCATGGAGGCACTTCAGGGAATGCTTCAGATCCATCACGCGTCCTTGCCTTGGAATCGGGGATGTCGGCCATGTGAGCAGATCATGATATGTCCTGCACCGGGAGGCTCAGGTGGGCACTACAATGGGAGCCGGGCTGCTATAGTATCTTTATAGAATCTTTGTTTCTTTCTCTCTGTTCTTTCTTTCTTTCTCTCTGTTCTTTCTTTCCATCTTTCTTTCTCTCTGTTCTTTTTCTTTCTCTCTGTTCTTTCTTTCCCCTCTTTCTTTCTATCTCTCTCTGTTTCTTTCTTTTTCTCTATCTCTCTGTCTTTCCCCTCTTTCTTTTTCTCTCTCTCTGTTCTTTCCCTCTTTCTTTCTTTCTTTCTTTCCCTCTTTCTTTCTATCTCTCTCTGTTTCTTTCTTTTTCTCTATCTCTCTGTTCTTTCCCCTCTTTCTTTTTCTCTCTCTCTGTTCTTTCCCCTCTTTTCTTTCTTTCTTTCTTTCTTTCTTTCTTTCTTTCTTTCTTTCTTTCTTTCTTTCTTTCTTTTTCTTCTCTCTGTTCTTTTTTTCTTTCTCTCTCTCTGTTCTTTCTTTCCCCTTTTCTTTCTTTCTCTCTCTGTTCTTTCTTTCTCTCTGTTCTTTCTTTCTTTCTCTCTCTCTGTTCTCTCTTTCCCATCTTTCTTTCTCTGTTCTTTTTCTTTCTTTCTCTCTGTTCTTTCTTTCTTTCCCCTTTCTTATTCTTTTTCTTTCTTTCTTTCTTTTCTTTCTTTCTCTATTCTTTCTTTCTCCTCTTTCTTTCTTTCTCTTTCTCTCTGTTCTTTCTTTCCCCTCTTTCTTTCTCTCTGTTCTTTTTTTCTTTCCCATCTTTCTTTCTCTCTCTGTTCTTTTTCTTTCTTTCTGTTCTTTCTTTCCCCTCTTTCTTTCTATCTCTCTGTTCTTTCTTTCTCTTTCTTTCTCTCTCTGTTCTTTCTTTCTCTCTGTTCTTTCTTTCTTTCTTTCTTTCTTTCTTTCTTTCTTCTTTCTTTCTCTTTCTTTCCCCTCTTTCTTTCTTTTTGTTCTTTCTCTCTCTCTGTTCTTTCTATCTGTTTTCTTTATTTCTCTCTCTCTCTCTGTTCTTTCTTTCCCATCTTTCTTTCTCTCTATCTCTCTGTTCTTTCTTTCTTTCTTTCTTTCTTTCTTTCTTTCTTTCTTTCTCTCTTTGTTCTTTCTTTCCCTATTTCTTTTTTTCTCTCTGTTCTTTTTTTCTGTCCCCTCTTTCTTCCTCTGTTCTTTCTTTCTTTCTTTCTTTCTTTCTTTCTTTCTTTCTTCTCTCTGTTCTTTTTCCCATCTTTTTTTCTTTCTCTCTCTGTTCTTTCTTTCTCTCTCTGTTCTTTCTTTCCCTCTTTCTTTCTCCCTCTCTCTCTGTTCTTTCTTTCCCCTCTTTTTTTCTCCGTCTCTGTTCTTTCTTTCCCCTTTGTTTTTTTTCTCTCTCTCTGTTCTTTCTTTTCCCTTTCTTTGTTTATTTATTTCTCTCTACTTTCTCTCTGTTCTTTCTTGCTTTCCCCTCTTTCTCTCTCTCCTTTCTCTCTGTTTTTTTTTTTCTCTCTCTGTTCTTTCTTTTACTCAGTACCAGTGTGCCCATAGTACCAGTCACTGTGCCCTCAGTACCAGTCAGTGTAATCACCAGTGCTAAATGGGTGTGGTCGGGGCGTGGACATGGGTGTGACTAGTTGTGAAATAGGTGTGTTCGGGGCGCTGCCTAAAATATGCTGCGGCCCTCAGATTGGGGGGGCGCTGTTTTGCAGTTCGCCTCAGGCAGCAGAGAGGCTAGGTTCACCCCTGTAGATACCAGTCCTACAGAACATATAAGAGATTACAGTACAGTTATAGATGGTGACTTACAGAGGACATCCTGTCAGGTGGAGTCATTCACTTTTCCCGTCTATTTCATGTGGCCCGAACCGACATGTCGACTTCTCCAGCCAAGACTCATCTGCAGAGATTACAACAAAGACACATCTGACTTCTCACATTTCCAGCACCGTTCACATGTAGAATCATAATCCTCATGTCCAACCCCCAGCTCAATGCTGGATTCACTAAACCATCTCAGACAGATGTCTGTCCAGCCTATGTGTGAAGATTTCCATTGAAGGAGAACTCACTACCTCTCATGGCAGCCTGTTCCACTCATTGATCACCCTGTCAAAAAGTTTTTTTCTATTATCTAATCTGTATCTTCTCCCTTTCAGTTTCATCCCATTGCTTCTTGTGTTTCCACAATGTATTCCCAACCTGCACCAACTCCTCATCCTGCTGATACCTCAATACTGAGCCGCTGCTGCCGTATGTGACCCTATTACACCTGCTGTGTGGTACAAAAACAGAGCTCCTCCTAGTGCCCCACATAATAATGCCAAAACTGTGCACCTTACACCGTAATAACGCCTCCCTCCTTTGTGCTCTCTAGATGGTAAAATTGCCACCTAGAAAATATTAATTTCCTGTGCATGTGCCCTCCACATTTTGTCCCTAGAAAGTAATAATATTCCATGTGCAACTTTGATTGTCACAATACTGAGAGCCCCTATAACAATAATGTTTAAGTGCCCACTTAACATTTAATTATGTCCCTTACATTCCCCATGTACAACTCCCCTATATACAGTATGGTGGGCCCACAGCTCCCCTCTATACCATATGATGATCCCACAGCTCCAGCTCCCTCATACACAGTATGATGATCCCACAGCTATCCTACACACTGTATGATGATCCCACAGCTCCCCTATACACCGTATGATCCCACATCTCCCCTATACACAGTATGATGATCCCACAGCTCCCCTAAAACACCGTATGATGATCTCACAGCTCACCTATACACTGTATGATGATCCCACAGCTCCCCTATACACAACTGTGTAGACCCGTTTTGGCGTAGGTGGTGCATTCCTCCCCCTCCCGCTAGACCCCCCAATAAAACGAAAACAAGTCAGGGATGGGTTGAACAGGTCGGTCACAATTTATTAATTAAATTACACCACGCGGGGAGGGGCAAGTTAAGTTCTGCAACCGGCTCGGTCGCCGCAGGCCCTGTCTGTTAGAACCCTCTTGTTAGATTTTGTTTCAGTTTGCTGGTCACATGACCTTTTTTCCCTATTTAGTCTGGCTCCGCCCTTCTGGCTTTGCTGGACTTCATTGTATTATCTACTCTTAAGCTAGCCGGGTGCTTAGGTGCCTTACTCTGTCAGTTTTGCTTGATCTTAGGATCTCTTAGTATTTGTTTTCTGTTTTATATTCCCTGCTACACTTTCTGTTAGGAGGTGTCCACCTTTTCACCCAGTCCCTAGATCTTGTAGGGATTCCTCCCTCGCAACTATAGGTCTTCGTTCAGACTAGCTGAGGACTTTAGCGGGTCTGGTCGCAGGATCAGGTCCCCTGTTACATCGTAGGGATCCAGCTCAGTCCTATTGTAGGGACAGAATTCCCACCTTTCCTTAGTGCTTGTAGCAGATCATAACAGTAAGTCCAGCCCAAAGAAAAAAAAAAAATCTCTAAGGAAAGATTTTCAGTTTCTATTATGGTGTCGGTTCAGGATTTGGCTCAACACCTGCAGCGACTCTCTCTGGAGGTGGCTGAAATCCAGCAACACGTGAGTAGTTGTTCTGGAGCTGATTTCGTGGAGCCAAAGGTACGTTTGCCTGATTTATTTCTTGGTGAACAACAAGATTTTTTTTTTTAAAAATGCTTGCTTGTTGTATTTCCGTTTGAGACCCAGATCCTCTGGTGATGAATCACAGCGCATAGGGTTCATAATGTCACTTTTGCGCAAAGAACCTCAGGACTGGGCCTTTTCTCTGCAGCCTAGTGATCCATGCTTTAGATCAGTGGATAGTTTTTTTTCTGCTTTGGGGTTATTGTATGACGATCCGGATCGTGTTTCATCAGCTGAGACAGAATTGAGACGTTTGAGACAGGGATCAGGTAATGTGGAAAAATATTGTACTCACTTCCGAAGGTGGTCCGCTCAGGTGGGCTGGAACGATTCAGCTTTGAAAAGTTTATTTCTTGCAGGGTTAAGTGAAAGGGTTAAAGATTTGCTGATTGCTTATCCCATACCTGGTAACTTGCAAGAGGCTATGCAATTAGCCATACGGGTGGATAGGAGACTGCGTGCAAGGGTTAATGAGAGTAAATCTGCCTTGTCAGCTCCAAGTTTGGAGAAGGAATGTACTGACATTGCAGAGCCGATGGAAATTGGAGCAATGACACCTCACTCTCGAGAAAAAGAATGCAGATTTGCTCAAGGTTTGTGTTTCTACTGTGGTAAATCTGAGCATTTCATTAAGAACTGTGCGCTTCGAATGAATAAAGAGAGAAAAAAAAATGAGGTCAGTTTTGCCCGCACAGCTTGTTTAAACAATAAAGGTGTCTTTCTTTCTGCTACCACTGCTGTTGAGGAGGAATTAATGGAGTTTCGGGTATTTGTGGATTGTGGTTCAACTCTCAATGTGATTGATGGGAAATTTTGGAAAAACTAAAATTAAAACCCAAACTTCTATCTTCTCCTATTAATGTGGTGTCTGTGGATGGTTCTCACTTGAAAAATGTTACTCACCATATCTGTGAATTTCCTCTTACTATTAATGGTGTTCATCAAGAGAATTTGGATTTGGTAGTTTTGAATAATTTACCTTGTCCGGTGATTTTGGGGTTACCCTGGTTAAAATTGCACAATCCGGTACTGGATTGGTCTACCAATGAAATTAAGTCCTGGAGTCCTAAGTGTTATGACAAGTGTTGTAACGTGCGTATTGCTGCTGTAGTTAAGGGGGAGTTATCTGTACCTATTCAGGATTTTTGGAAAGTTTTTTCTGATAAGGAATCGCAGGTATTGCCTCCTCATAGAGATTATGATTGTGCAATTGAATTTGTCCCTGGAGCGACTCTTCCTAAAAGTCGTTTATTTAATTTGACTATTCCTGAGAGAAAGGCTTTGGAGGAATACATACAGACAAGCTTGGCCGCCGGTCACATTAGGCCTTCCAAATCTCCTGTGGCGGTTGGATTTTTTTTGTTAAAAAAAAGGACGGCGGTTTACGGCCTTGTCTAGACTTTCGTGAAATTAATAAGATTACTGTACGCAATCCTTACCCACTGCCATTGATTCCTGATTTGTTTAATCAGTTAGTGGGGGCCAAGTGGTTCTCGAAAATTGATCTTCGAGGGGCATACAATTTGTTGCGCATGAAGGAGGGGGATGAATGGAAGACTGCGTTTAACACTCCACTGGGTCATTTTGAGAATCTGGTCATGCCCTTTGGACTTTCCAGTGCTCCGGCATTTTTTCAGAATCTTATTAATGACATCCTTAGACCTTTGATCGGCAGAAGTGTGGTTGTGTATTTGGATGACATTTTGATTTATTCACCGGATTTGGAGTCTCATTGGAGGAGTGTGCGTGAAGTATTACAGTTACTGAGTGATAATTCACTTTTTGCCAAACTAGAAAAATGTGAGTTCGCTGTACAGAGACTTAGTTTTTTGGGCTACATTGTCTCCAGTGAAGGTTTTGAGATGGACCCGGTGAAAGTGCAAGCTGTGCAGGATTGGCCTAGACCTATTGGTGTGAAATCAATACAGAGGTTTTTGGGGTTTGCCAATTATTATAGAAAATTCATAAAAAAATTTTCTGTGATTGCCAAACCTCTGACCGATCTCACCAGGAAAGGTGCTGATGCGGTTCAGTGGACTACTGAGGCCATTGAGGCTTTTGTGTTGCTAAAGGAGAGGTTCAGCTCTGCTCCCATCCTTACGCAGCCTGATGTGACTAAACCATTTTTGGTTGAGGTTGATGCTTCTTCTGTGGGGGTCGGCGTGGTGTTGTCTCAGGCAAAGACGGATGGAGTACATCCCTGTGCTTTTTTTTCAAAGAAATTTTCTGAGCCTGAACTAAATTATGATATCGGTAATCGGGAATTGTTGGCAATTAAACTCGCATTTGAACACTGGCGTCATTTTTTGGAGGGAACGGAATTTCCCGTTCAAGTCTTCACCGATCATAAAAATCTGATCTACCTTGATGCTGCCAAACGCTTGAATGCCCGTCAGGCTAGGTGGGCACTGTTTTTCTCACGGTTTAATTTTACCGTTACTTACATCCCAGGTACTAAAAATGTTAAAGCTGATGCTTTGTCTCGCAGCTTTTCTCCTATGGTGGGTACTGAGGAGGAAAACATCTTGCAAGAGGGGGTTGTTATTGCTGTTTTGGACTCCGTGTTGGAAGATGAGATTCTTAAAGCACAGGAGAATGCCCCATCTAACACGCCGCATGGGAGGTTGTTTGTGCCTGGTACCCTGAGGAGAGATTTGTTTGATGAATGTCATGACTCTCGGTTGGCAGGTCATCCTGGAATCTCTGAGACCAAGAGACTTGTGGGTCGCAGTTTTTGGTGGCCAGGATGGCAGAAGGAAGTCATTAAGTGGGTGTGCCAATGCACTGTGTGTGCTAGATCTAAGTCTTCTCATTCTCCTGCTGCGGGGTTGCTTTGCCCTTTGGAGGTCCCTAGTGCACCTTGGACACATTTGGCTATGGACTTTATTACTGACCTTCCCCCCTCTGAGGGTTTCACTGTCATCTGGGTGGTCGTGGACCGTTTTAGCAAGATGTGTCACTTGGTTCCTTTCATCAAACTGCCCTGCGCTAAGACTCTCGCTAAGGCCTTTGTCAAGGAAATATATATCAAAAAACTGACCGGCACATCCAAACTTAGATTCAGTGTGAACAGGTGCTAAACCTAGAGTCACCAACTCATATACATACAAGAAGAAAAGGTAGCACACTGTAGCGCTATAGCTTGCAAACACGAAATATGAAAAATATGAAAAATGAATTACATCATTACCTTAGAAATATGAAAAATTGAGAAGTCTTAGCGCATAAGATGGCCAAATTATGTGAGCCTGATAGCCACGTCAAGGCTCTTCTCGTATATCAGGTCCCTAACTAATGCCTATCCTCGCTTTAGAAAAGTCTGTCTGCATGGGAACCTATGAATCCTCTTTTCAGACTAAAATCTACATCTCTGTGGAGGGGTGATGAACCTGCTGTAATTAAAAGGCCTGTGACCACCAGGTGGAGTGCTCAGGCAGAAGGTAAATGAATACATATCAAAAAACTGACCGGCACATCCAAACTTAGATTCAGTGTGAACAGGTGCTAAACCTAGAGTCACCAACTCATATACATACAAGAAGAAAAGGTAGCACACTGTAGCGCTATAGCTTGCAAACACGAAATATGAAAAATATGAAAAATGAATTACATCATTACCTTAGAAATATGAAAAATTGAGAAGTCTTAGCGCATAAGATGGCCAAATTATGTGAGCCTGATAGCCACGTCAAGGCTCTTCTCGTATATCAGGTCCCTAACTAATGCCTATCCTCGCTTTAGAAAAGTCTGTCTGCATGGGAACCTATGAATCCTCTTTTCAGACTAAAATCTACATCTCTGTGGAGGGGTGATGAACCTGCTGTAATTAAAAGGCCTGTGACCACCAGGTGGAGTGCTCAGGCAGAAGGTAAATGAATACATATCAAAAAACTGACCGGCACATCCAAACTTAGATTCAGTGTGAACAGGTGCTAAACCTAGAGTCACCAACTCATATACATACAAGAAGAAAAGGTAGCACACTGTAGCGCTATAGCTTGCAAACACGAAATATGAAAAATATGAAAAATGAATTACATCATTACCTTAGAAATATGAAAAATTGAGAAGTCTTAGCGCATAAGATGGCCAAATTATGTGAGCCTGATAGCCACGTCAAGGCTCTTCTCGTATATCAGGTCCCTAACTAATGCCTATCCTCGCTTTAGAAAAGTCTGTCTGCATGGGAACCTATGAATCCTCTTTTCAGACTAAAATCTACATCTCTGTGGAGGGGTGATGAACCTGCTGTAATTAAAAGGCCTGTGACCACCAGGTGGAGTGCTCAGGCAGAAGGTAAATGAATACATATCAAAAAACTGACCGGCACATCCAAACTTAGATTCAGTGTGAACAGGTGCTAAACCTAGAGTCACCAACTCATATACATACAAGAAGAAAAGGTAGCACACTGTAGCGCTATAGCTTGCAAACACGAAATATGAAAAATATGAAAAATGAATTACATCATTACCTTAGAAATATGAAAAATTGAGAAGTCTTAGCGCATAAGATGGCCAAATTATGTGAGCCTGATAGCCACGTCAAGGCTCTTCTCGTATATCAGGTCCCTAACTAATGCCTATCCTCGCTTTAGAAAAGTCTGTCTGCATGGGAACCTATGAATCCTCTTTTCAGACTAAAATCTACATCTCTGTGGAGGGGTGATGAACCTGCTGTAATTAAAAGGCCTGTGACCACCAGGTGGAGTGCTCAGGCAGAAGGTAAATGAATACATATCAAAAAACTGACCGGCACATCCAAACTTAGATTCAGTGTGAACAGGTGCTAAACCTAGAGTCACCAACTCATATACATACAAGAAGAAAAGGTAGCACACTGTAGCGCTATAGCTTGCAAACACGAAATATGAAAAATATGAAAAATGAATTACATCATTACCTTAGAAATATGAAAAATTGAGAAGTCTTAGCGCATAAGATGGCCAAATTATGTGAGCCTGATAGCCACGTCAAGGCTCTTCTCGTATATCAGGTCCCTAACTAATGCCTATCCTCGCTTTAGAAAAGTCTGTCTGCATGGGAACCTATGAATCCTCTTTTCAGACTAAAATCTACATCTCTGTGGAGGGGTGATGAACCTGCTGTAATTAAAAGGCCTGTGACCACCAGGTGGAGTGCTCAGGCAGAAGGTAAATGAATACATATCAAAAAACTGACCGGCACATCCAAACTTAGATTCAGTGTGAACAGGTGCTAAACCTAGAGTCACCAACTCATATACATACAAGAAGAAAAGGTAGCACACTGTAGCGCTATAGCTTGCAAACACGAAATATGAAAAATATGAAAAATGAATTACATCATTACCTTAGAAATATGAAAAATTGAGAAGTCTTAGCGCATAAGATGGCCAAATTATGTGAGCCTGATAGCCACGTCAAGGCTCTTCTCGTATATCAGGTCCCTAACTAATGCCTATCCTCGCTTTAGAAAAGTCTGTCTGCATGGGAACCTATGAATCCTTTTCAGACTAAAATCTACATCTCTGTGGAGGGTGATGAACCTGCTGTAATTAAAAGGCCTGTGACCACCAGGTGAGTGCTCAGGCAGAAGGTAAATGAATACATATCAAAAAACTGACCGGCACATCCAAACTTAGATTCAGTGTGAACAGGTGCTAAACCTAGAGTCACCAACTCATATACATACAAGAAGAAAAGGTAGCACACTGTAGCGCTATAGCTTGCAAACACGAAATATGAAAAATATGAAAAATGAATTACATCATTACCTTAGAAATATGAAAAATTGAGAAGTCTTAGCGCATAAGATGGCCAAATTATGTGAGCCTGATAGCCACGTCAAGGCTCTTCTCGTATATCAGGTCCCTAACTAATGCCTATCCTCGCTTTAGAAAAGTCTGTCTGCATGGGAACCTATGAATCCTCTTTTCAGACTAAAATCTACATCTCTGTGGAGGGGTGATGAACCTGCTGTAATTAAAAGGCCTGTGACCACCAGGTGAGTGCTCAGCAGAAGGTAAATGAATACATATCAAAAAACTGACCGGCACATCCAAACTTAGATTCAGTGTGAACAGGTGCTAAACCTAGAGTCACCAACTCATATACATACAAGAAGAAAAGGTAGCACACTGTAGCGCTATAGCTTGCAAACACGAAATATGAAAAATATGAAAAATGAATTACATCATTACCTTAGAAATATGAAAAATTGAGAAGTCTTAGCGCATAAGATGGCCAATTATGTGAGCCTGATAGCCACGTCAAGGCTCTTCTCGTATATCAGGTCCCTAACTAATGCCTATCCTCGCTTTAGAAAAGTCTGTCTGCATGGGAACCTATGAATCCTCTTTCAGACTAAAATCTACATCTCTTGGAGGGGTGATGAACCGCTGTAATTAAAGGCCTTGACCACAGGTAGATGCTCAGGCAGAATGTAATGAATTTAATACTAAAAACTGACGGATCACATCCATAACTTAGATTCAGTGTGAACAGGTGCTAAACCTAGAGTCACCAACTCATATACATACAGGAAGAAAGGTAGCACACTGTAGGCTTAGCTTGCAAACACGAATATGAAAAATATGAAAATGAATTACATCATTACCTTGAAATATGAAAATTGAGAAGTCTTAGCGCTAAGTGGCAATTATGTGAGCCTGTAGCCATCAGGCTCTTCTCGAGTCAGGTACCTATACAATCCTATCTCGCTTAGAAAAGTCTGTCTGCATGGAACCTATGATCCTCTTTTAGATTAAAATCTACATCTCTGTGGACGGTGGTCACAGGCCTTTTAATTACAGCAGGTTCATCACCCCTCCACAGAGATGTAGATTTTAGTCTGAAAAGAGGATTCATAGGTTCCCATGCAGACAGACTTTTCTAAAGCGAGGATAGGCATTAGTTAGGGACCTGATATACGAGAAGAGCCTTGACGTGGCTATCAGGCTCACATAATTTGGCCATCTTATGCGCTAAGACTTCTCAATTTTTCATATTTCTAAGGTAATGATGTAATTCATTTTTCATATTTTTCATATTTCGTGTTTGCAAGCTATAGCGCTACAGTGTGCTACCTTTTCTTCTTGTATGTATATGAGTTGGTGACTCTAGGTTTAGCACCTGTTCACACTGAATCTAAGTTTGGATGTGCCGGTCAGTTTTTGATATGTATTCATTTACCTTCTGCCTGAGCACTCCACCTGGTGGTCACAGGCCTTTTAATTACAGCAGGTTCATCACCCCTCCACAGAGATGTAGATTTTAGTCTGAAAAGAGGATTCATAGGTTCCCATGCAGACAGACTTTTCTAAAGCGAGGATAGGCATTAGTTAGGGACCTGATATACGAGAAGAGCCTTGACGTGGCTATCAGGCTCACATAATTTGGCCATCTTATGCGCTAAGACTTCTCAATTTTTCATATTTCTAAGGTAATGATGTAATTCATTTTTCATATTTTTCATATTTCGTGTTTGCAAGCTATAGCGCTACAGTGTGCTACCTTTTCTTCTTGTATGTATATGAGTTGGTGACTCTAGGTTTAGCACCTGTTCACACTGAATCTAAGTTTGGATGTGCCGGTCAGTTTTTTGATATGTATTCATTTACCTTCTGCCTGAGCACTCCACCTGGTGGTCACAGGCCTTTTAATTACAGCAGGTTCATCACCCCTCCACAGAGATGTAGATTTTAGTCTGAAAAGAGGATTCATAGGTTCCCATGCAGACAGACTTTTCTAAAGCGAGGATAGGCATTAGTTAGGGACCTGATATACGAGAAGAGCCTTGACGTGGCTATCAGGCTCACATAATTTGGCCATCTTATGCGCTAAGACTTCTCAATTTTTCATATTTCTAAGGTAATGATGTAATTCATTTTTCATATTTTTCATATTTCGTGTTTGCAAGCTATAGCGCTACAGTGTGCTACCTTTTCTTCTTGTATGTATATGAGTTGGTGACTCTAGGTTTAGCACCTGTTCACACTGAATCTAAGTTTGGATGTGCCGGTCAGTTTTTTGATATGTATTCATTTACCTTCTGCCTGAGCACTCCACCTGGTGGTCACAGGCCTTTTAATTACAGCAGGTTCATCACCCCTCCACAGAGATGTAGATTTTAGTCTGAAAAGAGGATTCATAGGTTCCCATGCAGACAGACTTTTCTAAAGCGAGGATAGGCATTAGTTAGGGACCTGATATACGAGAAGAGCCTTGACGTGGCTATCAGGCTCACATAATTTGGCCATCTTATGCGCTAAGACTTCTCAATTTTTCATATTTCTAAGGTAATGATGTAATTCATTTTTCATATTTTTCATATTTCGTGTTTGCAAGCTATAGCGCTACAGTGTGCTACCTTTTCTTCTTGTATGTATATGAGTTGGTGACTCTAGGTTTAGCACCTGTTCACACTGAATCTAAGTTTGGATGTGCCGGTCAGTTTTTTGATATGTATTCATTTACCTTCTGCCTGAGCACTCCACCTGGTGGTCACAGGCCTTTTAATTACAGCAGGTTCATCACCCCTCCACAGAGATGTAGATTTTAGTCTGAAAAGAGGATTCATAGGTTCCCATGCAGACAGACTTTTCTAAAGCGAGGATAGGCATTAGTTAGGGACCTGATATACGAGAAGAGCCTTGACGTGGCTATCAGCTCACATAATTTGGCCATCTTATGCGCTAAGACTTCTCAATTTTTCATATTTCTAAGGTAATGATGTAATTCATTTTCATATTTTTCATATTTCGTGTTTGCAAGCTATAGCGCTACAGTGTGCTACCTTTTTCTTGTATGTATATGAGTTGGTGACTCTAGGTTTAGCACCTGTTCACACTGAATCTAAGTTTGGATGTGCCGGTCAGTTTTTGATATGTATTCATTTACCTTCTGCCTGAGCACTCCACCTGGTGGTCACAGGCCTTTTAATTACAGCAGGTTCATCACCCCTCCACAGAGATGTAGATTTTAGTCTGAAAAGAGGATTCATAGGTTCCCATGCAGACAGACTTTTCTAAAGCGAGGATAGGCATTAGTTAGGGACCTGATATACGAGAAGAGCCTTGACGTGGCTATCAGGCTCACATAATTTGGCCATCTTATGCGCTAAGACTTCTCAATTTTTCATATTTCTAAGGTAATGATGTAATTCATTTTTCATATTTTTCATATTTCGTGTTTGCAAGCTATAGCGCTACAGTGTGCTACCTTTTCTTCTTGTATGTATATGAGTTGGTGACTCTAGGTTTAGCACCTGTTCACACTGAATCTAAGTTTGGATGTGCCGGTCAGTTTTTTGATATGTATTCATTTACCTTCTGCCTGAGCACTCCACCTGGTGGTCACAGGCCTTTTAATTACAGCAGGTTCATCACCCCTCCACAGAGATGTAGATTTTAGTCTGAAAAGAGGATTCATAGGTTCCCATGCAGACAGACTTTTCTAAAGCGAGGATAGGCATAGTTAGGGACCTGATATACGAGAAGAGCCTTGACGTGGCTATCAGGCTCACATAATTTGGCCATCTTATGCGCTAAGACTTCTCAATTTTTCATATTTCTAAGGTAATGATGTAATTCATTTTTCATATTTTTCATATTTCGTGTTTGCAAGCTATAGCGCTACAGTGTGCTACCTTTTCTTCTTGTATGTATATGAGTTGGTGACTCTAGGTTTAGCACCTGTTCACACTGAATCTAAGTTTGGATGTGCCGTCAGTTTTTGATATGTATTCATTTACCTTCTGCCTGAGCACTCCACCTGGTGGTCACAGGCCTTTTAATTACAGCAGGTTCATCACCCCTCCACAGAGATGTAGATTTTAGTCTGAAAAGAGGATTCATAGGTTCCCATGCAGACAGACTTTTCTAAAGCGAGGATAGGCATTAGTTAGGGACCTGATATACGAGAAGAGCCTTGACGTGGCTATCAGGCTCACATAATTTGGCCATCTTATGCGCTAAGACTTCTCAATTTTTCATATTTCTAAGGTAATGATGTAATTCATTTTTCATATTTTTCATATTTCGTGTTTGCAAGCTATAGCGCTACAGTGTGCTACCTTTTCTTCTTGTATGTAAGAATGTCAGACTCTGGGTTTACACTGTTTCTATAGGGAATCATTTGCTGTTTTGCGGCCTTTTGTGATAGTTATTCATTTACCTTTCATCCGATACATCCAGTCTATGGCCACAAGGAAATACAGAGTTGAGCAGTTCTTGCGTTGTTTTGTGACTGAAAAAGAGGGTTCTAGTTTCTGCCCGACGATTTCTTAAAATCAACATCGCTTTGCTGGTTTTACGGCCTTTTTTTTGTACAGGCTCCGTCTTTGGCCATTTTATTGCGCGTACCTGATGAAATTTTTCGTGTTTTGAAGGTTAATGATGTAATTAATTTTTCATGACTTACAAAATTCGTGTTTTTGAAGAAAACGACAAGAGTTTTTTGCATTGTAATGTTTGTGTTTGATCTGGTTGAGTCCGTCTAGAATGGTCCAAGTTTAGGTTTAGGTGCTTCAGTTTTAAAATGCTGTTATTGGAGTTCCTACTCCTGAACTAACCGGTGTTCATGTCCTCTTAAAAAAGCAGGTCTCAGATGGAGATTGAGTCTGGTGAGGACTGCATAGGTTTCCCGCATCCTAATTTACGTAAGGGGATTGGACTCGTTTAAGGTTATGGACCGAGGATACCATGGGTGAGGCGGATGAGTTTTGCGTCTATTTAGGCTTCACAAATTTCCGATAAGCCTAAGTTCTAGGATCCATATTCTTAAAGGTAATGTTAGAATCTTTTTATATTTTTCATATTCTGTCTGAGCTATTCCTACAGTGGCTACCTTTTCTTCTGTATGTATATATTGGTGACTCAGGTTAGCACCTGTCACCTGTCAAGTTTGTTGACGGTCAGTTTTTTTATGTTTATTTCTGATGTAATTCATTTTTCATATTTTTCATATTTCGTGTTTGCAAGCTATAGCGCTACAGTGTGCTACCTTTCTTCTTGTATGTATATGAGTTGGTGACTCTAGGTTTAGCACCTGTTCACACTGAATCTAAGTTTGGATGTGCCGGTCAGTTTTTTGATATGTATTCATTTACCTTCTGCCTGAGCACTCCACCTGGTGGTCACAGGCCTTTTAATTACAGCAGGTTCATCACCCCTCCACAGAGATGTAGATTTTAGTCTGAAAAGAGGATTCATAGGTTCCCATGCAGACAGACTTTTCTAAAGCGAGGATAGGCATTAGTTAGGGACCTGATATACGAGAAGAGCCTTGACGTGGCTATCAGGCTCACATAATTGGCCATCTTATGCGCTAAGACTTCTCAATTTTTCATATTTCTAAGGTAATGATGTAATTCATTTTTCATATTTTTCATATTTCGTGTTTGCAAGCTATAGCGCTACAGTGTGCTACCTTTTTCTTCTTGTATGTATATGAGTTGGTGACTCTAGGTTTAGCACCTGTTCACACTGAATCTAAGTTTGGATGTGCCGGTCAGTTTTTGATATGTATTCATTTACCTTCTGCCTGAGCACTCCACCTGGTGGTCACAGGCCTTTTAATTACAGCAGGTTCATCACCCTCCACAGAGATGTAGATTTTAGTCTGAAAAGAGGATTCATAGGTTCCCATGCAGACAGACTTTTCTAAAGCGAGGATAGGCATTAGTTAGGGACCTGATATACGAGAAGAGCCTTGACGTGGCTATCAGGCTCACATAATTTGGCCATCTTATGCGCTAAGACTTCTCAATTTTTCATATTTCTAAGGTAATGATGTAATTCATTTTTCATATTTTTCATATTTCGTGTTTGCAAGCTATAGCGCTACAGTGTGCTACCTTTTCTTCTTGTATGTATATGAGTTGGTGACTCTAGGTTTAGCACCTGTTCACACTGAATCTAAGTTTGGATGTGCCGGTCAGTTTTTTGATATGTATTCATTTACCTTCTGCCTGAGCACTCACCTGGTGGTCACAGGCCTTTTAATTACAGCAGGTTCATCACCCCTCCACAGAGATGTAGATTTTAGTCTGAAAAGAGGATTCATAGGTTCCCATGCAGACAGACTTTTCTAAAGCGAGGATAGGCATTAGTTAGGGACCTGATATACGAGAAGAGCCTTGACGTGGCTATCAGGCTCACATAATTTGGCCATCTTATGCGCTAAGACTTCTCAATTTTTCATATTTCTAAGGTAATGATGTAATTCATTTTTCATATTTTTCATATTTCGTGTTTGCAAGCTATAGCGCTACAGTGTGCTACCTTTTCTTCTTGTATGTATATGAGTTGTGGACTCTAGGTTTAGCACCTGTTCACACTGAATCTAGTTTGGATGTGCCGGTCAGTTTTTTGATTGTATTCATTTACCTTCTGCCTGAGCACTCACCTGGTGTCACAGGCCTTTTAATTACAGCAGGTTCATCACCCTCCCAGAGATGTAGATTTTAGTCTGAAAAGAGGATTCATAGGTTCCATGCAGACAGACTTTTCTAAGCGAGATAGGCATTAGTTAGGGACCTGATATACGAGAAGAGCCTTGACGTGGCTTCAGCTCACATAATTTGGCCATCTATGCGCTAAGACTTCTCAATTTTTCATATTTTAAGGTAATGATGTAATTCATTTTCATATTTTTCATATTTCTGTTTGCAAGCTATAGCGCTACAGTGTGCTACCTTTTCTTCTTGTTGTATGATGTGACTCTGGTTTAGCACTGTTCACACTGAATCTAAGTTTGGTGTTGCGGTCAGTTTTTTGATATGATTCATTTACCTTTGCCGGAACACTCACGTGGTCACAGGCCTTTTAATTACAGCAGGTTTCACCCTCTCCAGAGATGTAGATTTTGTCTGAAAAGAGGTTCATAGGTTCCCATGCAGTACAGACTTTTCTAACGAGGATGGCATTAGTTAGGGACCTGTATTTACGAGAATGCCTTGGACGTGGCTATCATGCTCACAATTTGGCCATCTTATGCGCTAAGACTCTCAATTTTTCTTTTTAAGGTAATGATGTATTCTTTTTCATATTTTTATATTTCGTGTTTCAATGCTTATAGCCACAGGTGTACCTTTTCTTCATTGTATGTATATGAGTTGGTGACTCTAGGTTAGACCGTTCACACTGATCTAAGTTTGGATGTGCGGTCAGTTTTTTGATATGTATTATTTACTTCTGCCTGAGCACTCCACCTGGTGTCACAGCCTTTTAATACAGCAGGTTCATCACCCTCCACAGATGAGATTTTAGTCTGAAAAGAGGATTATAGGTTCCATGCAGAAGACTTTTTAAGGAGAAGGCATTATTGGGACCTGATATAGAGGGAGAGCCCTGACGTGGCTTCAGGTCATAATTTGGCTTTATGGGCTAAGACTCTCAAGTTTTCATATTTTAAGGTAATGATGTAATTCATTGTTATATTTTTCATATTTCGTGTTTGCAACTATAGCCTACAGTGTGCACCTTTTCTCTTCTTGTATGTATATAGTTGGTGACCTCTAGGTTTAGCACTGTTTGCTCTGATCTATTGGATGCCGTCATTTTATGATATGTTTCATTTAACTTCATCCTGAGTCTAATGGCCAGACAGAAAGGAAAAACCAGGATGTTGAGCAGTTCTTGCGTTGTTTTGTGACTGATAATCAAGAGGGGTGGTCTGAGTTTCTGCCACTTGCTGAGTTTGCTCTTAACAATCATACATCCGCTTCTGCTGGTTGTTCGCCTTTTTTTTGTTGTACTGGGAGACATCCGTCTTTTGGGTCATTTTCCAATTTGGGATCGGCTGTACCTGAAGAGGAGAATTTTTCTGGTGTTTTGGAGAGAGTTTGGACTGATGTACGTGGTAATCTTCAGGAGGCTAACAAAAGATCCAAAGTGTATTTTGATAGAAAACGACAAGAGGTTTTGTTTGCTATTGGTGACATGGTTTGGTTGTCCTCTAAGAATCTGCGCTTGAGGATTCCGTCTAAGAAATTGGGTCCCAAGTTTGTAGGGCCCTTTAAGGTGCTTCAGGTTATTAACCAATCTGCTGTTAAGTTGGAGCTTCCTACCTCCTGGAAAATTAATCCGGTGTTTCATGTTTCTCTCTTGAAAAAAGCTGAGGTCTCAGATGGAGACGTCTCGACCACTGTTCCCCTGGTGGTGGAGGACGGCAATATGAGATTTCCCGCATCCTAAATTCTAGACGGTATAGAGGGAGTTTGCAGTACCTCGTTGCTTGGAAGGGTTATGGACCCGAGGATAACTCATGGGTGAGGGCGGATGATGTTTCTGCGTCTAGACTTGTCAGAGCGTTTCACAAGAGGTTTCCGGATAAGCCTAAGTTCTAGGGGATCCGGAGGATCCTCTTAGAAGGGAGGGTACTGTTAGAACCCTCTTGTTAGATTTTGTTTCAGTTTGCTGGTCACATGACCTTTTTTCCCTATTTAGTCTGGCTCCGCCCTTCTGGCTTTGCTGGACTTCATTGTATTATCTACTCTTAAGCTAGCCGGGTGCTTAGGTGCCTTACTCTGTCAGTTTTGCTTGATCTTAGGATCTCTTAGTATTTGTTTTCTGTTTTATATTCCCTGCTACACTTTCTGTTAGGAGGTGTCCACCTTTTCACCCAGTCCTTAGATCTTGTAGGGATTCCTCCCTCGCAACTATAGGTCTTCGTTCAGACTAGCTGAGGACTTTAGCGGGTCTGGTCGCAGGATCAGGTCCCCCGTTACATCGTAGGATCCAGCTCAGTCCTATTGTAGGGACAGAATTCCCACCTTTCCTTAGTGCTTGTAGCAGATCATAACACTGTCTGTGATAGACATGCGAGCCGGCCAACGAGGGTTACGCCCCCTTGCCCCTCCCGGCATTACCACTGTGACTTAAAACAAGACGAATAACAGAGAAAAAGATTTAAAAAAAAAAAAAAAAGGGTATATGATTGTACAGGCAAAACCAAAAGACAACATATATACATAAGGGAGGGAGGGTGGGACAACAGCTACCAGGGGTCAGCCGAGGAGAAAGAGGGAGCGCTGACCCCTGGTACCTGGATTTAACCCCGTGGGTGTGGCTGTCCGCCCCTTCCTCCTTTCCCTATTGGTCAGTAGGGGGTCCCAGTGTAGCCTCACCTGGGGGGATAGAAGGAAGGGGGGAATTCTGGCACCGTTATCTGACCCTCTAGCTAAGGTCTATGGGGGCTATGCAGTCAGAGGCACGCTCCTTAGTCAGTGCCGTGCCTGCCAGACTGTGTAGATCCGTTTTGGCGTAGGTGGTGCATTCCCCCCCCTCACGCTAGACCCCCCAATAAAACGAAAACAAGCAGGGATGGGTTGAACAGGTCGGTCACAGTTTATTAATTAAATTACACCACGTGGGGAGGGGCAAGTTAAGTTCTGCAACCGGCTCGGTCGCCGCAGGCCCTGTCTGTGATAGACATGCGAGCCGGCCAAAGAGCGTTACACCCCCTTGCCCCTCCCGGCATTACCGCCATGGAGGATCCTGTGTATGACCTACACAGGACTCCGACCCCCACCCATCAGCCTCAGGGCCTGTTCAACCCCATCCTGTAAACCCGACAAAAATATATCAAGGCCAACGTCTGTAAGATGGACTCCATCCGGCCTCAAGAGTCCTGAGCAGTCTCCTTCCAACTGGTAATGTCGTACCACGACGCCGAAACCTCCTTTGACGATCTTAGCCATCCTTGCATTGACCTTTCTCCTTGATCTTTCAACGGTCTTTGGTTTGTTCGCTCCCTTCCATACCGCTTGTGGAACTATCTCCGACAATACCAAAACCATGTGTGGGAAGAGATACGTGAAGCGCTCGATGTCCGAAGCCATTACCGTGCAAAGTTCAGCGCTCTTTCTTGTGCACAGGTCATTACCACCGGCGTGCAATACCAGTATTACAGGCCCTTTTTTCTTTATAGCGATGCTCAGCACCTCCGGAAACATTTGTTGCCATTTTAGTCCTCTGATTCCTTTCCAAATGACCTTTAGCCCTGGCAAGCCCAGGCTTAGACTGCCTGGCCACAGTTCGGCCCTTTTCCTCGCCCAGAAGACGTACGAGTGTCCTACTATTCATACCGTGGGCTTACAAACTCCTGTGAACATAAGATGTGTTAATAGAGCAAGTCCGGTCTTATATACCTGGCGAAGCATGTGGATTTCAAGCGGCCCATCCTCTGCACTTCTTTTTCTGAAACTCCAGCTCTGGCAGCTTCGGTGGCGGCTCCTATTCGAAAGGAATGTCTACCGTATTCTGCTGGGTTAGCGCCTGCTTTTTGAAGGCACCGTTTTAAAAATTGCGCTAAACTGATACTTGGTGAGGGGGGACCTGTCCGAATGTGCGAGGAAGAAACTGCCTCCCTGTCTTAGGCTCGCGTAGTGCTTGACTATTTTTACTGAACCGTCGGATGACTTAACGAGGACCCACGAGCCCCTGCCGGAGGGATCGCATTTGGATTTCCGCACGCAGATGCGCAGAGCGTCGCCGCATATCACTAAGTCGTCGCTGATTAACCCTACTTCCGCCACTGATTTTGACCGGGCACTAGCTCACTAATGCGAAGTGCCCCGAAAAAGGCATCGCGAAAGCTGTTGACAGCAGGGCCGCTTAGAATTGCGATTTGCACACCGATAAGGAAATTGCTATGATGTCGCGCAGTAGGGTCAGTGAGATGAGACGACGACATTCCTGGCTAGGTTGAAGTCTTATTCAGCCTTTACGGCCTGTTTAATGAAAAAAAATATTGGTGACATCCACACCAACCCTTTAGCTGGGAAAAAGAACGCTAGGCCTGATAAGTTGTGTTGCGCAGATGTACCCGACGCGCCTCTTAGTTTAAGCTGATTAAAAAATTCTATCAAGACCTCGCATCTCGCGCGGTCGCATCTGTCGACTGGCTTACCCCGAATTAATGAGCACCACTCCCCCCACACCTTACGTAGACTTGCCATGTCGCCGGTGTAACCGAAGAGCGGATCAGAGGCATCAATGATTGGCCACCGTGTCCCAAAGGGATGCAGGACACCGGGTGCCCAATGGCTGTGCCATGGAAAGAAGGAGCCTGAAAGCCTGCCAATCGGAAAACAGCAGAGTTAACCAGTTTATCATCTACATTCGACGTTACCCTGGCCCGACACCAAATGTTACGCTGTAGGCATAAAAGCGCAAGGCGGCGCAAGAGAGCGAGTAAGGTGGGGGAAGAGGAAGACATGTTGTTTAAACTTTTTGCCGTCCGCGGGTATTTGGTTAAAAATCTAATGTTCATGTTTTCCAACTGGGAACCCCAGAGCTCGACTGCAGCCACTAATGCGAAAATCTCTATCAGCGCTGGATCGCGCCCCCAGCCTGCTGAGGCCCATGACTCGGGCCAGTCACCTTTGCACGATTGGTTTTTGTACGCTGATGCGAAACGGCTTTGCAGTTTCCCCCCGTCTCTAGGCCTATTTCCTTGTTTGAAACCTCGGGTGCCATGACGAAGGTATGCCTTTAAAGATCGATTGATTCTAATTCTATGGCCAGGCTGATTAGCACCTTTCGTTGCCAGCGATAACCGGCGAGAGAAGGCTCTGCCGACCGGCAGGCGAAGTTGAGCAAATCCAGCAGGGACTGCAGCTGTTGAAGTGTGACTTTTTTAATCTCGCCGAAACTCTCTACCATCCGCAAAGTTTTTTCCAATTTATTGGCTGGCAAACGTATCTATTTCAATGCCCAAAAAGGGGAGCACGTTACAGGGGCCTGTTGTTTTCTCGGGTGATAGGGGTACGCCAAACTTTCTAGAAATAAATTTGAATTTTTCGAGAAGGAAGTGGCAAAGTTTAGAGCCTTTTGGGCCAACAAATAAAAATTTGTCGAGGTAGTGGATTGTTGAGTTACTGCCTGTCTCATAGTGTACCACCCAGTCTAGGAAAGTACTGAAAAGCTCGAAGTAGTAACATGAGATGGAACAGCCCATTGGAAGGCACATATAGTAATAGAAGAGCTTATCCACACTGCAGCCTAGGAGGTGGAAGCATTTGGGGTGAACGAGTAGCAGCCGAACGCCGATTCTATGTCTGTTTTCGCTAGCAGGGCCCCTGGCCCGGCTGTGCGTACGAGTTCTACCGCCTTGTCGATTGAAGTGCATGCTACTGCTGCCTCCTCCGAGAGGATTGCATCGTTAACCGATTTGCCTTTTGGGTAAGAGAGATGGTGGATTAGCCGGTATTTTCCTTGTTCTTTTTTGGGGACGATACCCAGGGACGAAATTCTAATGTTTTCGAAAGGGAGTGATTTAAACGGGCCCGCCATTCTACCTAGCTCTACCTCTTTTTCGATTTTTTCTTTTAGGATCTCTGGGTATTCGCGTGCCGACTTTAGGTTTTTTGATAGCGTTGGAGTTTTACTAAGCCTGAAGGGGATGAAAAACCTGTGTTTAAAACTGTTGTGCAGCTGCAGTGCGGCTTGCTTATTGGGGTACAGGTTTAGCCAGGGCCCCATTGCGGTTACGCTCACTGGGGTTCTGCTTGATATGGGTTCTGTTTGCCTCGTGGGAACATCTCGCTGCAGGGTGTCCTCCTCCGCAAGCGTTCGCATTCGTGTCTAATCTACAGGACCCCTGGTAGTGGCAGTTTAATAACATGCAGGCCCCCCGTCTTCGTACGACCACTGAATTCCGGCCTGCGGCTGCTGAGTGACTAGAGTCCGTTGGTGAAAAGGGGTGTTTCTGCGACAGCATGAGTCGCAGCCACACGTCAGTCGCCTTTAACCCCCATCCTAAATCGGGTTCCTGGTCTAGCTGCCTACGAAACTCCTCGTCGTATTAACTCCATGCGGAACCGCCATGGGCCTTGTATGAGTTGTACACTAGGTCTAGATACAAAAAAAGCTTGCAACACCGCTTGGGGTGTTTCTGACTCATATACCCGAGAACCGTGAAGGCCTGTAGCCAGTTGTTCATAGTGTGTGCTACCTTCGTCTTACTGCTATCGCGTGACCGTTCTCCGGTCTACCTTTCTTTTTCTACCATTGGCTGGTCCGCTGATAGAAGCGACCATATATCCACGTACTCGTTGTTCCAGATTTTTTTTTGTCTCTAGTCCTACGTGCGTGCCCAGTGGGCTGACTCCACAGTACGATTCGCTTCTGCGTTGGCTAGTTGCTTGCGGTGACGACCTTTACCAGGGGTCAGCCGAGGAGAAAGAGGGAGCGCTGGCCCCTGGTACCTGGATTTAACCCCCGTGGGTGTGGCTGTCCGCCCCTTCCTTCTTTGGTCAGTCGGTGGTCCCAGTGTTGCCTCACCTGGGGGGAATAGAGGGAAGGGGGGGAATTCTGGCACCGTTATCTGACCCTCTAGCTAATGTCTATGGGGGCTACGCAGTCAGAGGCACGCTCCTTAGTCAGTGCCGTGCCTGCCATTATGGTAGGCACACAGCTCCCTTATATACAGTATGATGGGCCCGCAGCTCCCGTACATACAGTATAATGTCCCCCAGAGTTCCCCTATATATAGAATGATGTCCCCACTGCTCCTCCAATACACAGTTTAATCGTTAATAGTGTTCTGACACTGTGCGGCGCCTGCACTGAGAGCCCCTCTTCCAGGAGGAAATTAACTTTATTCCTCCTGGCAGCCTTGCTCTTCCAGTCATAGGGGCGACGTTGGCACAGTTTCAGTCACCGCTCTGTGTATAGAAAGTGGCGGCTGTAACATCACCACGGCACTGACTGACAGCCGGCTCAGCACCGTCTCCCACCCAGTAACTACCCTACTGGTATCCCTATAAATAATAATGCTTCTTAAGTGCCCACATAATAATTAACTGAGTCCCCCTATGTACAGTTGTAATGGCCCCAGAATCGCTGATGTGAGCAGGGGGTCGTGTGATGACTCTTTCGGCTTCTCCCAATTATCTTCTATTGATAGAAGTCAAACTTATCTAGTCAACATGTGCAAATAGCAAACGTGGTCACATGACCGCCTGATCGCACCAGTGGTCCTCGGGTCTAATGACAGCAGGTGTACCATATAATGATTTGGCCATCTGTAGTCTCAGAGTGACTGCAGACAATTATCCCGAGCCTTCAACAACTTTGTAATAATAAATGAATTATGAAATTATTAAATTGTTAAATAGAATGCAGCTCATGGTTACACTTGTTAAGGGGCCGACAGACGGACTTATTACTCATGCAAGGATCGTATCGCCATCCTCGGACTGATGCGCATTTCGGATGTAAATCCTTCTTCGGGGGCACGAAGAAGGTTTTACATCCGAAACGCGCGTCGGGCTTGGGAGTCGGCCGCTGGTGCAGTCCCTATACCCTGATCACCACCAAGTATTATAGCTGCTGGGTTCACTTATACACTATATCTATTACGCATATTATATGCCCCATTAATTATTGAGTCTTGTGGCTATGCACTTTTGATAGACTATTAAGTCTTACTATGCTTTATGCCGCTTTCTATACCCTGTCAGTCTATTACCTATTAACCATGTATTGTATTGTTTGCTTTCTGTAATCCCTATTATGACATCTGATATTTATGACCTATATAGGCAACTCTGGTTTTGATTGTAATTTGACTTATATTGCAATTTTCTCATACCTTCTTGGATGTGCTATATATGTACTATATATATTTATTTCTTCTGTTGAGTCTGGCAAACATACTATAGATCTTTATTTGGTGAATACTATGTGGCTATTTTGATCCCTTATATATTATAATCTATTGGGTCTGCTTTCCATTACCCACTCCCTCTTTTGCCATATTTATCTGATTGTGGTGCATTTGTTGCGCTCCACTCCTTCCCTTAATAATCTATTGGACTTTTTGATCGCATTTCTTTGAGGTTTCTCACGTTTCTAGTTATGTCTGCGATTGTCTCACTCAGCCATGGTAATTATATCAGCATATACTAATCATACAATGTGTATTCTGTTGAATATGTATACATTTATGCTGATACTGCTATTTAGCAGTTGTATTTACTATTCCCCTGTAAGAATAGTAAAGGCTGCCTGATGGCCCTATAAAAATAGGCTTTGTGACTGTGAGGAACAACCCCCATCCTTCCACGTCACCATTGTGACATACTACACAGGCACAGCTCTCCGGCGCCTCCTTTGTCTCTCAGGTCAGTAAAGGAACTGCACATAGAGTAAATGGCCGCCTGGGAGGGTGTCCTGTTACCCACTGGGTATTCTAAGATTCGTGATCAGAGTAAAAGCATCAGCCCAAAATTAATTTTATGGTTTAATTGCCTTAAGGGCGCACTAGATAATTACACAAATATACAGTAAGCTATACAACGGAATTACAGTGGATTTGCAGTCAGAGTAAAATACAACAATAATGGTACAAGGCTTAGAGGCATTAGCTAAAGGTCAATATTACCAGGTTGTAGGGGCATGTGGAGGCCGGGAGCTCTGCGATCCACAGGTGAGAATCTTAGTTGCTGGACAGTCCCCCAAAATGCGTGCCGCTGCTCCCTTGGCAGATCTGTCCCTTGGTCCTTCTTAGATTTTCTTGGCCTCTGTGAGAATGACTAGGGTCTGCCATCCGCTCACAGTTCTTATACCTGCTAGGTCCCTCCCCTCGGTGCCAGAGGGTGGGCTAATAATCTCCACCCTCAGCTCCCTGCAGAATTTATTCCCAATATCTAACAAAGGGGTGAACTTTCTCATCAAAGTGACCAATGACCTTCTGACAGCAAAACGTAACGGCGACCACTCTCTGCTCATTCTTCTCGACCTTTCCGCAGCTTTTGACACTGTTGACCACTGTCTCCTACTGTCTAGGCTCCAGTCACTAGGTATTAAGGACACTGCTCTCTCCTGGCTCTCTTCCTATCTTTCTGACCGCTCCTTCAGTGTTTCGTTCTCTGGCTCCACATCATCTCCTCTTCCTCTCACTGTCGGTGTACCCCAGGGCTCAGTCCTTGGCCCCCTTCTCTTCTCTCTGTACACGGCCCCAATTGGACAGACCATCAGCAGATTTGGCTTTCAGTACCATCTTTATGCTGAGGACACACAACTATACACGTCATCCCCCGACCTTACCCCCGCTGTTCTACAGAACGCCACCGACTGTCTGTCCGCAGTCTCCAACATCATGTCCGCTCTCTATCTGAAACTTAACCTCTCCAAAACTGAACTCCTTCTGCTCCCGCCGTCTACTAACCTCCCTAAATCTGACATTTCCCTCTCTGTGGGCAGCACCATAATAACACCCCGGCAGCAGGCTCGCTGTCTGGGTGTTATGTTTGACACCAATCTCTCCTTCACCTCCCATATACAATCTCTTGCCCGCTCTTGCCGTCTACACCTAAAGAACATCTCTAGAATCCGCCCTTTTCTCACCATGGAAACAACAAAAACCCTCACTGTAGCATTGATCCACTCCCGCTTGGACTACTGCAACGCTCTATTACTTGGCCTCCCCATTACTCGACTGCCTCTTTTGTAGCGAATGGTGAAGTGGTACTGCTGGAGAGCGAGGCTCCAGCGTAGCAACCATCCATTCGTCCCAGAGACCGTGTGTAACCAGCTGAGTGGGTTGTGGTCTGTTTCCACAGTGAATTGGCGTCCATACAATTATGGCTGCAGACACTGCAGGGCCCACACAATTGCCAGACATTCCTTCTCCATCGTGGAATAGGCCACTTCTCTCGGCAGGAGCTTCCGGCTCAGGTACAAAACGGGGTGGTCATGGACCATAGTGTCGACCTGGCTGAGCACAGCACCGAGGCCGAAGTCACTGGCGTCGGTCTGCACTAAGAACGGCCGCGTGAAGTCGGCTGCCTGTAGTACAGGAGAGCTAGAAAGGGCGGTCTTGAGCACCTGGAAAGCTGTCTCGCAGGCGACTGTCCAGTCGACTGCGACGGGCAGCCTTTTCTTGGTGAGGACCGTCAGGGGCGTGGCCAGGTCACTATAGTGTTGGACAAACCTCCTATAGTACCCAGCAGTCCCCAAGAAGGACATCACCTGCTTCTTGGTCCTGGGGGTTGGCCAGGATGCAATGGCATCCACCTTCCCGGGCTCTGGCTTCAGAGCTCCCCCACCTACCTGTCCCAGGTAGTGGACCTCACTCATACCCAGCTGGCATTTTCTAGCTTAATGGTCAAGCCTGCTCGCTGGATCCGCCCGAGCACCTGCGCCAGGTGCTCTTGGTGATCCTCCCAGGTGGGACTGAAGATGGCAATTTCATCCAGGTACGCAGTCGCATACCCTTCCAGTCCCTTGAGCAGCGTGTTGACCATCTGCTGAAAAGTGGCAGGGGCATTTGTTGTGAATAGGCTGGAAATTAGTTCTGAGCAGAAGCTCCCTCTGGTGGTTACAAACGGTACTGGATTGTCCAGTGAAGATTGTGAGGATTGGGAATCAGGTGTTACTGACTGGTCTTATATAAGGGAGTCACCTTCCCATCAGGGTTGCCGGTGATCAATTGTTCTGGTCTCAATCCTTGATTCCTGTTTCCTTTGTAGCCTGCTGTGTCGTGTCGTGTCTGTGTCGTGTCTGAATCTCCTGCTAACAGATAAGACATTTTCTTCTTTTTGTTTTTGTGCTTGATTTTTGCATTTTGTCCTGCACTTCTGTGGG
This sequence comes from Oophaga sylvatica, assembly GCA_033576555.1. Taxonomy (NCBI): domain Eukaryota; kingdom Metazoa; phylum Chordata; class Amphibia; order Anura; family Dendrobatidae; genus Oophaga; species Oophaga sylvatica. Next base: position 38,386 of record JARQOD010005413.1, read on the forward strand.
GGCCTTCAGGGTCCCCTCTGGGGGCTTTTGCCTCTCAGTTCAGTTCAGCCACTGATGTTTGTACATTTGCTTTTTCCAGTTTTTTCAGTGGCTGCTGTTTTGTTTTTGGTTACACCAGAGAACTAATTTAGGTGGTAGAGGTCGTGTGATCTCAGGTGTTTTTGAAATTAGTAGAGTTGGTGCTTTTCAGGGTTTTTTGGGATTGCAGTAAGTGCCCTTCCTATCCTTTTCTATTTAGTAAGTTTGGGCCCCAACGTTTGCTCATACTATTTTCTGTCTGTGTCAGTATTTCTTCTTGTCTAACCGCCATTACATGTTTGGGGGCTTTCTATGTTCTTTGGGGATCTGCTCCGGGGCAGATAGCTTTCCTCTTTCTGTCTTTAGGTGTAGTTAGTTTCTCAGGCTGTGACGAGGCGTCTAGGACCAACGTAGGAACGCTCCACGGCTGCCTCTAGTTGTGGTGGTTAGTCAGGGTACTGCAATCTCATAGTTTCCAACTGCTCTGGTGTATTTCCTTTTTTGCCTGCTCTCCTCAGCTACCAACTCATAACAGTATCACCGGCCAAAACTGAAAATTATATGGTACTCACAGAAGGGAAAAATATTGTGAAAGAAAAAAGTTGTCAGAGTTGTCAGAGATTTTTTTTTCTGTTTGTTGCATTTTTTTTTTCCCTCTGTATCTCTGGGTGCTGAGGAGGATTTTTTTTTTCTCTCAATGGAGTTTGCACAGTTGTCTGGCCGTGTGGATCAGCTTGCCACTGAAGTTCGGAGTATTGCTACCTATCTTGCTAGGTTGCCTGTTGTGGAACCTAGGATTCCCATGCCAGATTTGTTTTTAGGGGATCGAGCTAAATTTCTGAATTTCAAAAATAACTGTAAATTGTTTTTTGCCTTAAAATCTAAGTCCTCAGGGAGCGCAGCGCAGCAGGTTCAAATTGTCATCTCTCTCCTGCGCAGCGACCCTCAGGATTGGGCTTTTTCCCTGACACCTGGGGATCCTATTTTGAGTGATGTTGATGCGTTTTTTCAGGCTTTGGGGTTATTGTACGATGAGCCTAGTGTCACTGATCAAGCTGAAAAAACTTTGTTGGCATTAAGTCAGGGGCTTGAGGACGCTGAGTTATACTGTCAGAGATTCCATAGGTGGGCAGTCCTGACCAAATGGAATGACGACGCTTTGGCAGCTCTTTTTCGGAAGGGACTGTCAGATAATGTAAAGGATGTTATGGTGGGATTCCCTGTTCCCTCTGGTCTCAATGATTCTATGTCATTAGCGATTCAAATTGACAGACGTTTGCGTGAGCGGAAAGGTATGCGTGGAATAATGTTGCCTTGTGAACCTGCTTCTGAATCCATGCAGTGTGATAGAGTGGTGTCTGGGGCACAGCGTCATGAATTTCGAAAGCGCAATGGGTTATGATTCTACTGTGGTGATGCCTCTCATGCTATTTCTGTCTGCCCTAAGCGGGGAAGACGTTTTGCTCGCTCAGTTGTCTTGGGTAGTGTTCAGACTAAGTTTTTGTTAACTGTTACCCTGATATGCTCTCTGTCCTCATTTTCTGCTCAGGCTTTTGTTGATTCTGGAGCAGCTATTAACCTGATGGATTTTGATTTTGCTAAACATTGTGGGTTTCCTTGATACCCCTACGGAAGTCTATTCCCCTACTGGGGATCGATTCTACCCCTTTGGCTGAGAATAAACCTCAGTTCTCTACTCAGGTGATAATGAGGGTAGAACCTGATCATCAGGAGAGTTGCAAATTTTTGGTTCTGTATAATCTGCATGACATTATCGTGCTGGGTTTCCCTTGGTTACAGTCTCATAATCCTGTTTTGGATTGGAAATCTGTGTCTGTTACCAGTTGGGGCTGTCAATGTGTTAATACCAACACTCCTGTTTTTTCTGCCTCCCCCAGGCTCAGGATGTTCCTGACTTTTTGATTGAGTTTTCTGATGTGTTTAGCGAAAGTAAATCTACATCCTTACCTCCCCATAGGAGCTATGACTGCGCTATTGAATTAGTGCCTGGTAGTAAATTCCCTAAAGGTCGCCTTTTTAACTTGTCTGTACCTGAACATGACGCTATGCGGTCTTATATCAAGGAGTCATTAGAGAAGGGTCATATCAGACCATCCTCTTCACCCTTAGGTGCCGGTTTTTTCTTTGTGGAAAAAAGGATGGTTCATTAAGGCCGTGTATTGATTATCGTCTCTTGAACAATATTACTGTAAAATATCAATATCCGTTACCCTTGATCTCTGATCTGTTTTCCAGGGTGAAAAACGCTACTTGGTTTACCAAGCTTGACCTCAGGGGGGCATATAACCTTATTCGCATTAAGCACGGGGATGAATGGAAGACGGCATTTAATACCCCTGAAGGGCATTTTGAGTACCTTGTGATGCCCTTTGGGCTCACTAATGCTCCTTCTGTCTTCCAGTCCTTCATGATTGACATTTTCAGGGATTTTGTGGATAAATTTCTGATTGTTTATTTGGATGATATCTTGATTTTTTCCAATGACTGGGACTCTCATGTAAAACATGTTCGGACTGTGTTCCAGATTTTGAGAGAGAATGCTCTGTATGTGAAGGGATCAAAGTGTCTTTTTGGCGTTCAGAGGATCTCATTTCTGGGTTTCATTTTGTCCCCATCTGTTATTGAAATGGACCCGGTCAAAGTTCAGGCTATCTGTGATTGGGTCCAACCTACTTTTTTAAAGGCTCTTCAAAGATTCTTGGGTTTTGCCAATTTTTATCGTAAATTTATTGGTAATTTCTCTGTTATTGTTAAACCATTAACTGATTTGACCAAGAAGGGTTCTGATGTGGTGAATTGGCCTCCTGAGGCAGTCTCTGCATTTCAGGAACTTAAGCAGAGATTCACTTCTGCTCCTGTTCTACGGCAGCCTGATGTTTCTCTACCATTTCTGGTGGAGGTTGATGCCTCTGAAATTGGGGCAGGTGCCGTTTTGTCCCAAAGAGATCCAGAGACCTCTAAAAGTAACCCTTGTGCCTTTTTCTCTCGAAAATTTTCTCCCACTGAACGTAATTATGACGTGGGTAATCGGGAGTTATTAGCCATGAAGTGGGCTTTTGAAGAGTGGAGACATTGGCTGGAGGGAGCCAAACATCAGGTGGTGGTCCTTACTGACCATAAGAATCTAGTTTATCTGGAATCTGCCAAGCGACTTAATCCTAGACAGGCCAGGTGGGCCTTGTTTTTCACACGTTTTAATTTTGTGGTTTCATTTCTTCCTGGCACTAAAAATGTTAAGGCGGATGCCCTCTCGAGGAGTTTCCTGGCGGACTCTCCTGAGTTATCTGATCCTTCTGTTATTTTGAAAGAGGGTGTAGTTCTTTCCGCCATCTCGCCCAATTTGAGACTGGCTCTGGAGGGGTGCCAGGAGGATAAGCCCGAGCGCTGCCCTGTTGGGAAATTGTTTGTCCCGGACCAGTGGAAAAAGAGTGTAATGCCTGAGATTCATTGTTCCGCGTTGGCCGGTCATCCCGGAATTTTTGGTACCAGGGACTTGGTTGGTCGGTCCTTTTGGTGGCCTACCTTGTCTCGTGATGTCAGGGAGTTTGTGCAGTCCTGCGGGACTTGCTCTCGCTCCAAGCCTTGCTCTCGTTCTAGTGGTTTGTTGATGCCATTACCAGTGCCCAAGAGACCATGGACCCATATCTCTATGGATTTCATTTCCGACCTCCCTGTTTCTCAGAGAATGACCGTCATCTGGGTGATTTGCGATAGGTTTTCCAAGATGATACATCTTGTGCCATTACCTAAGTTGCCTTCCTCCTCTGAATTGGTGCCTTTGTTCCTTCAGCACGTGGTTCGTTTACACGGCATTCCTGAGAACATTGTGTCTGACAGAGGAGTCCAGTTTGTTTCCAGATTTTGGAGGACCTTTTGTTCTAAAATTGGTGTTCAATTGTCTTTCTCCTCGGCGTTTCATCCTCAGACCAATGGTCAAACAGAGAGAACAAACCAGACATTGGAGACTTATCTAAGATGCTTTGTGTCTGCTGATCAGGATGACTGGGTCTCTTTTTTGCCTTTGGCTGAGTTTGCTCTTAATAATAGGGCTAGCTCTGCCACTTTGATGTCTCCATTTTTCTGTAATTCTGGGTTTCACCCTCGATTTTCTTCTGGACAGACGGAGGCTTCTGTCTGCCCAGGTGTTGACTCTGTTGTGGAGCGTATGCAACAGATTTGGGACCAGGTAGTGGAGAGGTTGTCCCTCTCTCAGGAGAGGGCCCAGCGGTTTGCTAACCGGCATAGGACTGATGGTCCTCGGTTTAAAGTGGGGGACTTGGTCTGGTTGTCCTCAAGAAATATTCCTATGAGAGTGGCATCTCCTAAATTTAAGCCTAGGTTCATTGGACCTTATAAGATCATGGAGATTCTTAACCCTGTTTCTTTTCGTTTGCTTCTTCCAGGGACATTTAAGATCCATAACGTGTTCCACAAGTCCTTGTTGAAGAGGTTTGTTGAGCCAGTGGTTCCTACTACTGTGCCTCCTGACCCTGTTTTGGTTGAGGGCAATCTGGAGTATGTGGTTGAGAAAATATTGAATTCTCGTTTTTCTAGACGGAAACTCCAGTATTTGGTTAAATGGAGAGGTTATGGTCAGGAAGACAATTCTTGGGTGTTTGCTTCGGACATCCATGCTAGGAGACTCATCCGTGCGTATCATAGAACTCATCCTGACCGACCTGGTTGCTCAAATGAGGGTTCGGTGACCCCTCCTCAAGGGGGGGGTACTGTTGTGAATAGGCTGGAAATGAGTTCTGAGCAGAAGCTCCCTCTGGTGGTTACAAACGGTACTGGACTGTCCAGTGAAGATTGTGAGGATTGGGAATCAGGTGTTACTGACTGGTCTTATATAAGGGAGTCACCTTCCCATCAGGGTTGCCGGTGATCAATTGTTCTGGTCTCAATCCTTGATTCCTGTTTCCTTTGTAGCCTGCTGTGTCGTGTCTGAATCTCCTGCTAACAGATAAGACATTTTCTTCTTTTTGTTTTTGTGCTTGATTTTTGCATTTTGTCCTGCACTTCTGTGGGGGCCTTCAGGGTCCCCTCTGGGGGCTTTTGCCTCTCAGTTCAGTTCAGCCACTGATGTTTGTACATTTGCTTTTTCCAGTTTTTTCAGTGGCTGCTGTTTTGTTTTTGGTTACACCAGAGAACTAATTTAGGTGGTAGAGGTCGTGTGATCTCAGGTGTTTTTGAAATTAGTAGAGTTGGTGCTTTTCAGGGTTTTTTGGGATTGCAGTAAGTGCCCTTCCTATCCTTTTCTATTTAGTAAGTTTGGGCCCCAACGTTTGCTAAAACTATTTTCTGTCTGTGTCAGTATTTCTTCTTGTCTAACCGCCATTACATGTTTGGGGGCTTTCTATGTTCTTTGGGGATCTGCTCCGGGGCAGATAGCTTTCCTCTTTCTATCTTTAGGTGTAGTTAGTTTCTCAGGCTGTGACGAGGCGTCTAGGACCAACGTAGGAACGCTCCACGGCTGCCTCTAGTTGTGGTGGTTAGTCAGGGTACTGCAATCTCATAGTTTCCAACTGCTCTGGTGTATTTCCTTTTTTGCCTGCTCTCCTCAGCTACCAACTCATAACAGGCATTCTTCATGCCGAAGGGCATTACCGTGGACTCGTACAGTCCGAATGGAGTGATAAAGGCAGAGCGTTCCCGTGCCCCAGGGGTCAGGGGAATCTGCCAATACCCTCTGCTCAGATCCATGATGGTTAGGTACTTGGCCCCGGCCAACTGGTCGAGCAGGTCATCGATGCGCGGCATTGGGTACGCATTGGTGACCGTCACAGCGTTGAGCCCCCGGTAGTCCAGACAGTACTGCATAGTTCGGTCCTTTTTAGGGACGAGGACTACAGGCGAAGCTTACGCGTTGTTGAACGTTTGGATCACCCCCAGCTTCAGCATCTCATCTATCTCTTGGCGCATTTGCTGCTGCATTTCAAGAGAGACCCAATATGCTGAACGCGGATCGGGGGGTGATTGCCGGTGTCCACGTCATGGACGGCTGTCTCAGTCCTTCCGGGCAGGCTGCTGAACAGCTCCCGAAACGGGTGTAGGGTGACCCCCAGCTGGGAATGTTGGTCCTCCGTGAGCTGGTGGCCAACCCCCACATCCTCGATGGATCCACCCGCCTTGGCTTGGGTGAGCAGATCCAGGAGGGTTTCTGCCTCTCCTTCCTCGCGAAGGTTGCACACTGGGTGGGCACAAGCCTACCGCTCATGATGGGCCTTCATCATGTTTACGTGGAAGGCCTTCCTCCTTCCACGGGCGTTGTCCAGGGGGACCAGATAGGTGACGGCGTTGAGCTGCTTGTGCACGAGGTATGGACCCTCCCAGGCCGCCTGAAGCTTGTTTTGAGGTACGGGGACCAGTACCCACACCTTTTGACCCACCTGGTAGGTCCGATCACAAGCATTCTGGTAGTATCACCGCTTCTGGTCAGCCTGGGCTTGGGCCATATTGTCATGCACCAGCCGTGTCAAGGCCATTATTCGGTCCCGGAAGCGCACAACATACTCAATGACCGACACTCCAGGGGTGGCCAAATCCCCTTCCCATGCTTCCTTCACCAGAGCAAGAGGCCCCCGTACACGTCGCCTGTACAGGTGCTCAAAGGGGGAGAACCCAGTTGAGGCCTGTGGGACCTCCCGGTAGGCAAACAGCAGGTGTGGGAGATACCACTCCCAGTCTCTCCCGTGGGAGTCGACCAACATCTTCAGGATCTGCTTTAAGATCCCATTGAACCGCTCACACAGGCCATTGGTCTGTGGGTGATATGGGCTGGCTACCAGATGTTGCACCTGTACCTGCTTACAGAGAGACTCAATCAGCTGCGACATGAACTGGGTCCCTCAGTCGGTGAGCATTTCCTGGAGAAACCCCACTCTGGAGAAAATCTCCAGTAAGGCAGTGGCCACTTTGTCAGCCCGAATGGACGACAAAGCTACCGCCTCCGGATACTGGGTGACATAGTCCACTACCGTTAGTATGAAGCATTTCCCGGAGCGGCTGGGAGTGGACAGAGGTCCAATGAGATCCACAGCCACCCTCGAGAAAGACTCTTCGATGATGGGCAGAGTTACCAGTGGGGCTTTGGGGCACCGCCCCACCTTCCCCACCCTCTGACAGGTGTCACACGAACGGCAGTAGGCAGTCACCTCGGTCCTTATTCCAGTCCAGTAGAAATGCTGAGCTAGCCTGGCCTTGTTTTAGCGATCCCTAGGTGTCCGGCCATGGGAATCTCGTGTGCGATCCGCAACAATTCCGCCCTGAACGGATAGGGTACCAATAACTGTCAGTCCCTGGGCCACGCCTCCAGTGAACCCTGCTGGACCGTTACCCGGTACAGCCGTCCCTGGTCCCAGACCACTCACTCGCGGTCGGACTACAGGGGAGTCTGTGCCGTCTGCTCCTTGAGAGTTTTCAGGCTAGCGTCAGCTTACAACGCTGCCTGAAATCCCTGACTTGATGTGGCAAGAATTGATGAAACTGCCACATCCTCTGTCAGTTCCCCGGGATCTGTCTCCTGTCTGACTCGGCAGCCACTTGGTCGGAGAGGGGGAAACCGTCGGACCTCCATGTGGTTCCTTGGGCTTCGGAGCTCTCACTCCTGGTAACAGCGGCCACGACCGCTGAGACCACGGGTAGCGCCTGCTTCCCCTCATCCCCTGACCAAGTTGTCGGGTCAGGCAGACTTCCCTGGCCTCCTGACATCCCAGATGTGGGGAACTCCTGCCCTGGGGTCTTACCTGGTGGCTCCTCTCCCGGGATGCCCCCTCCCCCCATGGCATGTTCCTCTTTCTGCAGAGACCCTGGACTCAGCAGGCTGGATTCCCTTAGGGGCCCTATACTGCCCATAGCAGCCCCTCCCTCCACATCTGAGCTCTCCCCTGCAGCCTCATCACCTGTCCTCACTGTGAGCCCTGTGTGTGTAGTGTCAGTGCATGGCTTACCATCAGGTTTCATTCCCTCCTCCTCTGTTGGAGGCACATTCAATACATTAACATTAGCATTCACAGTAGAGTCATGACATTCTTGGGGAGCCGAACTTGGGGGTTCAGTGGTCACATGCTGGGACACTAGCTGTCCCAAATCGGTCCCAAGCAACACATTGGCAGGAATATTTGGCGTTACTCCCACCTCCCGCATCCGCCTCCCGGTGCCCCAGTCCAAATACACCTTGGCGACGGGCAGCGCCGGTTCAATGCCTCCAATTCCGGAGATGGAAAGGGCTTTCCCAGGCACCAAGCCTTGAGGGGACACCACCTCAGGATGTACCAGGGTTCTTTCAGCGCCTGTGTCCCGCAGTCCCATGACCGCTGAGTGGCCGATGGTGATGGGTTGGTAATTGTCCAGGGACCTCCCACAACCCCCTCCCACACACAAAACAGTGGATGGTTTCTGGGACAGGGATGGGGCCTTATGGCGCTGGGGACACGCAGCCTTAAAGTGTCCCGGCTGGTTGCAATGATGACAACGCCTGGGTTCTGTTCCTGGCCTGGAGAGGGTAGCAGGGGGGTACACCCCTTGCACTCTGGGGGCTGGATATGTGGCCGGGGCAGGATTGGGCTTACCCCCTCTCCAGGTGCTGCTGGCAGGCTTCTTCGGCTCAGGCGCCCTGTTGTTGGCATACTCATCTGCCAGGGCAGCTGTAGCAGAAGCCCCCTATGGTTACGGTCACGGAGGAACTGCTGGAGGTTCTCTGGGCAGTTCCACAACAACTGCTCCTTGATGAACAGTTCCTGGACCTCCTGGCGGGTGGTGAGCTCTAGACCCGAGGTCCAGTGCTCCGCAGCTCTCAGCAGGTCCCGCATGTGGTCGGTCCAGGTGTCCTTTGAACCCCGCTGCAGGCTTCGGAACTTCCTGCCTTACGACTTCGGGGTGAGGTTGTAGTGCTGGATCAGGGTCCGCTTGATGCTGTTGTAGTCCTGCTCCTCCCCTGCAGGTAAGTCCCCAAAACTTCCAGGGACTTACCCCTCAAACGGGGGGTCAGGTACCTTGCCCACTGATCCAGGGCCAGATGGTGTTGGAGGCAGGTTCTCTCAAAGGCCAGCAGAAAGGAATCCAGGTCTCCATCCTTTTTAAGCAAGGGAAAGTCATCCGCCCGGACCTTGGAAACCTTGGTCTCCGGTGGGGCTGGAGCGTCCAGCGGGGGCCTGTGCTGCGCCATCTCCAGTCAGTGCCAGCACTCCGCAGCTTCACGGGGTTCTGTATGCTCACGCTCCGCTGCTCTCTCTGCCGCCGCTTGCTCACGCTCTGCTGCTTTCTCTGCCGCTGCTTGCTCACACTCTGCTGCTTTCTTTACCGCCACCAGGAGTCTGTCATGGGCGGCGTCATTACCAGCCTCGAGCTGTGCCATAACCGCTTGGAAAAGGGCCTCCAATCTGGACAGGCTGGGACGGGCAGGGGGTGGACAGTCCACTGCGGGACTGAGCACGGGGGTCTTGGGGAGCCCTGGCTGAGCTCCCCCTCGCCTTCATCGGTATTGAACCCCTCATAGACCATAGCATTGGCCTCCCCCTTTGCCTTACTCCTGGTGCCTTCCGCCACCTTGGGAACCTTTGTTTACTGACACAGCTGCAACCCTGACTTTGCACACATCTTATTATATTTACACTCTGACCATCTAGTGCTGGGCTGACCTTAAGACCCCAGCAGTGAAAGTTACCGCTGGTAGTCTTTAGTGTCT